>JAQFYB010003631.1:0-18807 GCA_034694085.1 Pogonognathellus longicornis | reverse complement strand
GAACTAGATTTCGTTTCGCGCGGTGTTGACAAATACCACAGAGTCTATGAAGCAAACATGGTCATCGCAGTATTTCTATGAACCGGTATACATCTCCTTAATGAGCTGATAAAAAGATACAGGGCAGTATGACATTTTACGATTTTCCAAATCGAGTCTGGTGTTAGGCTGAGATCACAATACGAGTAGTGTAGTTTCGCATAATAATTTTTGGGGTTTTTGTTTGTAGTCTATATCCTACCTCTGGTCATTATAGGTAGTCATTGATTTGTAATGATTAATTTGTCAAAATTGAATACTTACTAATGCATTTTATATTTATGAACATTTAAAAGTCGAAAAATACATTTTGGGAAAAGGCGCCCAACCCCACAAAAAATGCGCCCCAACCCCATAAAATTTGAAAATTTTGCTACACATGAGACGCTCTCGGACATTTTCTTTAACCCCGAGCGCTCCAACCCAGGGCGCCTTTACATAAATCGAAGCACCGATTGGAAATGTGAGACTTGCAAACAGCTAAATGTAATAATACTTTCCTCGTCTTGGTTTTGACATTAATATACATATGCCTTATTTTCGAAAAAGCTTGAATCAATTAATATATTTCCCTTTCCAACAGTATTGAACAGATTTTCAATGTTTTGTAAACAAAAAAAAATATTTTCGTATGCCTTTTCCGTTAATGGAGCAACGTGATGCGTTATTGTTGAATCATTTTGAAGTTTTTTTTGCTCACTCTTTCATCCTTATATTATACCTTGCCTACCGAGTCCAATAATTCTACTTCGTGAAATAAATGATAAATGCACTTAAGCAATCAATGAAATAAACGGAGTAGAGAAATTTCTTAAATAGTGATGAGAAGCCAAAAATTTGAAAAAATTGGCGTCAACTAATGGAAAGTTTATGTGTTTCATCGTAGGGTAGTCATATTTCCTACCTCCTGTTGAAATTTAAGTCTAATAAAATAGTCGAGGTACATTCCTGCAAAATTGTAAATGTGAATTGTAAATGTCTGTGGCAACCTATTGACAGTGGGAACAAAACAAATTATAATACAGCTTTTAAAACTAGGTCTTTCAGAAGCATAGATCTGAAAAAAAACTGAAAGTGCATTATGAAAGATCAAATATTTAGCTCAACAATAGTTTCATGGTTGAATGGATAAAATAATTATATTTTTAATGCAAGGTTAATGAAAAAACTAATTCAACCGTGGTTTATTTTATTTGAACTTATTTTGTAGTCAATTCCAACAAAAATTGTACTTAGAATTAAAACTAAACATACAGTCATATAAAATTGGCTACAATGCTTTCTTATCAAATAAATTGTACAACACGTTAACACACGTTTACGCTGTTCTATTTAATAACAATTATAATTCTTAATTATCTTTAGTGTGGGACTTTAAAACGCTTAAAAATTGGAGCGAAGTTCATTACAAGGCAAGTATCCAGAGGGGGTGCACTATATACATGCGCAATTACGTACAAACTTTTTTTCAAATTTTTTGTACTTTTATGGTAAAATAAGCTATTTTTGAGATAGCAAACGCATTCCGGGGAGCACGTACACCCAGTGGGACATCAATTTGCGGCATCAATGCATCTCGATACAGAACATAACGATTTTAAAAGTTAAAAGTGTAGTGTTTACAAATAGTTGATGATACGTGTACATGCCTAGTAGTGCAGCTCCGCAAACCTAACTCATTTACTTACAGCAATAACACATATTATACCAATAATATAATATTATCATACTAATGCTAAATTACAAAAAGTTTTTTTTATACCTGCAAATAAATTATACTTAACTATTTTAATATTATGTGCAACAAATTGCACAACGTACTAATGAAAAATTGGGTCTCAACACATACAGTGTGCATCATAACTATATAGAATATTTACAACATCATTTTGTGGAGCATTGTATATCCCTAATAATATACAAAAGAGAACGTCGTATGTGAATTAGAATTAAGTTCTCAACTTTTAAGTATATTATAAGTAATAAGTCTCCCTCATTATCACAATCATTGACTCAAAAGCTTTACCACTCCAAACTGACTCCTATCAAAAGCACTTTGAAGTACTGTTTTGCCGTTATAGTCAACCGCATTAATATCTGCATTTCTGGATATAAGATACTTTATTCGGTAATAATTATTTTCGGTGGCATTGTGTAAAATGGTTTTGCCATCACTGTCTCTCACATTTAGAATAATTTGTAACTCGCCTGATTTTTCAACATCTTCCAAAGTTTTATACCTGAGATGAGAATCCCATTGAAAAAGGTCGTCTATAAAATTCAGTAAACTGAGTATATTAAAATGAGTAGCTACATCCAATGGAGTCTTCCTCTTTTTATTTAGAAAGTTATAAGCGGCACCATTTTGCAGCAAAAACTTCACAATCTCAAAGTGCCCCTCCAGAGCAGCTAAGTGCAATAGCGAATTGCCTTCCATATCACAACAGTTAATAACAGCAATTAAATTTTCATACTCTGCTGTTTTCAATTTTTGTAAACATTTATAAACCCTCATTGCATTGTCCATTCGTAAATCGAAAAAAATACCATTGATAATATTAATTAAATTTACACTATCTTTAGCGGATCCAACTTTAGCAAGGTGTGCTGGCGTTTTGTCATTATTATTCGTAGCATTGAACATTGCACCATGTTTTAATAATAAGCGCGTCATTTCCGACAACCCATTTTCTGCAGCAGAATGCAATGGAGTATATTTTTTCAAATCAGTTGCATCAATGTAGGACCCATTTTTAATTAGAAATTCAACATTGGCTATATGAGACTTGCAAACCGCTAAATGTAATAAAGTTTTCCCCGTCCTGTTTTTGACATTAAGGTATATGTCCTTGTTTTCGAAAAAGATCGAATCATCTAATATATTACCCTTCTCAACATTGTTGAATAGATTTTCAATGTTTTGTAAACAAAACAACACATTTTCGCTTGTTTTTTCTATCGCAATCTGCAGAGGTGTTAACGCCTTTCTATTTTTAATATTGAAAATTGCGCCATTTTTTAAAAGTAGAACAACCATATCAAAGTGTCCGCTTAAAGTTGCACAATGCAGTGGAGTATTTCCCTCCATATCTTGGGCATCTATATTTATTGGTACATAGTCTTTCGCGTGCGATGCATGTTGCGATTTTAACATCATATATTGCCCATCGAATTTAAGCAAACACAATGCCGCTTCTGAATCATTATTTCTCGAAGCTACGTGTAATAGCGTTTTACCTAAATGGTTTCTAGCGTTTAGAATGTACATTATTGGGTTACCAATATCATAAGCATCAGGGTACCACGATCCAAAAATTCCGGGGTTGCGAGTCTCATTTCTTTCTTTTAACAGTTGCTCTTTTAAATCGTACATCAAGTTGCAACTAGAAAACAGTTTATGAAGAAGGCAAAGCAACCACCTTGACTGTGTGCTTTCACCGTCATTGAGATATTTAGAAATCTCATTTTTGGACATACCCTCTGCCATATATATTCCTCCTGAAAGTATTATCATTTTTACAATTCCAATCTCTTCATTTCCAAACACTGGGTTGCAAGCCAAATAAAGTGGTGTCTGCCTTCTCCCTTGTATTCTACCAAGAATATTAACATCTGCACCATGCCGTATAAGAAATTTTACCCATTCCAGATTTCCATTAGCTATTGCCTGGTGAATACGAGGTATTTCACACTTGCCGTCAGAATTAACATCGAATGATTTACGATTCTTATAATAATCCACCAAATTACTTTGGAGTTCAATTTCGAATCCTCTAATGCCAGGTTTTGCGTGGCATTCTTCAACAAGGTGTTTTATAACATTCAATTCATCTCCTGATTTAATATGATTAAACCGGTCTCTGGAAGTTTTGTTTGTATATGCCTCAACTGCGAAACCTAGTGTGGTTTTACCAAACCTATCAACAGCATTGATATTTGCACCTTTGCTAGTCAAATATTTCACTTCAATAAGCCTCGCTTCTTCAGCGGCAAAATGCAAAGGAACCTTGCCTTCAGAATTGGAAGCATTTAAATCAGCACCCTGCTCTACCAAATATTTAATGCATCTAAATGTTCCTCTATCTGCTGCAGAATGCAAAGCTGTGTTTCCAGAAGCATCTATTGTTGCGGTTTTATGATTTTTCCATAAATATTCAACGATACTTAAATTATTATAACTTGATGCCAGGTACAGATAGGAATTGAAATCTTTCTTATCGCCGCGCTCGATAAAATATTTGAAAGTTTCCAAATGTCCTTTCACCGCAGCAGATTGTAATATTCTTTTATAAGGATCAACATCATTCATACAGGATTTGGCACCCTTTGCCATTAAGTATTTTATTACTTTTAAGTTGACAGTATCAGACAAACACTCACTGTAAGTGACCCTGTCTAACGGAGTAGTTGAGTTATCTGGATTATTAAGAGCTTTGATACGTACGGACGAATTTTGTATTTTATTCAGAACTGCATCGATAACTTTAATGTGCCCATACTTATAAAAGTACGATAACAATCTGGAATAACCATAATCATTATGACCGTCAAAGATTGCCCTATTTGTGTGAAGTGTCAATAAGGCTATTACTGGACTCAGCTTATGGTAGTTCATATATCCTTCTCGGGATACAAAAACTGTGTATGATAATAGTTGATACCTGTCCTCCTCAGAAATTACACTCATTTGTGCCCCGTTTAATAACAATACGCATGCAAGTTCCCAATCTTGATTTTCAATAGCATATTGTAATGCGCACTTCGAGTAACAATCTTAGATTCGAACAAATTGAAATAGTTTACAATTTTCATGATCGCCGCTGTTAAAAACGGTGTCATTTACTTCAGCTTCTAAAAGCAGTGGCTTGCTAACTATGCTGTTGTCCACATCAATATCAGCATTAAAATTTAGAAGATATTCTACAACATCTACACTTCGTTTTTGAATGGCGTAATGCAAAGCCGTTTTCCCAAACACATCCTGTATTACGGACGCATACCCAAATTCCAACAACTTTTTCAAAATCTCAATGGACCCTTTCAGAACTGCTAAATGGACAACTGTTCTTCCTAAAATGTCCGTACTCGTTTCATCAATGTTATTTGTGGTAAGTAATGTAACCACCTCGGATAAATTAAGGTTTAATACGGCAGTTCTTAACAACGAATTTTTGGCTAACATTAAGTTAATAAAATTATGAACAACCTCATTACTATCGTTGAATATGTTTTTTAGGAATAGCTTAGCTAATTCATGCTTAAGAGGATTATGATCCTTGTTAAGTAAAAATCGTACAAACAAACCTGCCGCAAAATACTCTGCAAATGTTTTGTGAATGAAATATACATTACCATGCATATCCATTGATTGAATGATTCCTAATGAAGTTATCTCATTTCCATCATCTTGACGTAACGGAATAAGTTTCAGAATGGAATTTTCCTCGCTATTTTCCAAAGTAGTAGGGTACAGCGCTCTAAATGCCAGATACTGGTGATCTTTTTCAAAACCTTTTATCAGTTTAGTTTTGATATAATTCGGGTAAAGATCAAGTGAAGTTTTCTCTTTAAAATAAATAGAATACTTGGCGTTGATAAATCGCTGATACATAGTCAACATGTTTAAATGTTCAAATTGGGGCAAGTATGAATCATTCATTTCTGCCTTAACAAATTCTGCTACTTCTAATATAAATCCTTCTGCTAACAAGCGCAATTGTAACGGAATACCCATCAAATGGGACATTCGTTCTCCTAAAATACCCCTTGTTTTTTCAAGCAAAGTTTTCGAACACGAATCATGTTTTGAATGATGAATTTCATTTTTTTCAGGATTCATTAGTAACAATAACGAGCGAACTCGCCAAAAGTTTTGTAAAAATAATTCCTGTTGAGCAGGCAAAACTTCCTCAAACTCGGAAGAGACAATAGACAAGTGATTTTCTAACTCTTCCATTTTAATAAGTCTTGTAGTAACCCAAAATTTTGCAGCCGTCTCATATTTGAGAAACTTCAAAATTGGAAGGACTTTGGACTGAAGTAATTCGCTAATTTCATCATAACCGTCAAAAAACAATAATACCGGTCTTATTTTGGAGACCGTTTTTTTCTGAAGACTGTACTTCAGCCAAAGTTTTGTAAGGTTGTTGATCACACCCACACTAGCTATATTTGACAAAAAGTCAACGATTATATTAACAGAAATAGTTTTCATATTTTGATTCGAAGGCAATGCTAAAATTGCTGTTGTGCAATCTTTAAAGTCTACACGAATAACCCAATGTGATGCAAGCATACGGTTAGAAAGGCTGGTCAAAGTAGTTGATTTACCCATTCCAGGTTCATCGGCGATAATAACCACATTATCATTGATTTTTTCAATAAATTCGGTTTCTGTATGATTTTCGCTCTCTGTTTGTAGCATAGATTTACGAATGATGTCTAAAGTACAGTTCGAGCGGTGCCAAGTTATTTGTTTTCTTTTGTTGATGTTCGTATGTATAAACCAGTGTACAAGTTTGCCGCTTCGGTGAAGATTGTCAAAGTCTGCATGTGCATCAGTCTCACAAGAAAAGAGTCTGATAAATTCAAGCTTTACATTTTGGTAGAAAAGTTGTTTAAGAGGTTGCTCAGTATTTCTGTGAAGAAATAAACCTAAAAATTCAAGCTGATTAGATATACCGCTAAAAAGAAATACAACTTCTGGACCAGAGACTGCCATATACTGAAATAAATCATTTGCTTCGACGTGTATTGTTTTTTTGTACTTAAGTTGACGCATTAAATAAAAGTTTGGATCAAAAATTTGCTGAAGTCTAATTTTTTTGTTAGGAGTCAGTTGAAACCAATAAACCAATTTTTCTGCATTGCCTCTACAAATGAGTTTAAAAGTTTTTATTTGTACTTCGTTGTCATCCTTTGTTTTCATAAGGATAATGTTGTTTACATCCACCATGTCCAATTTGATATCTGATGAGTCGGTGATTACTAAGCATTTGTCCTTGAATTTTTGGGTTAACAAGTGTTCAATTTCTTGTTCTACTATGTCTATGTGCGAATATATTGAACTGCTAATCATGAAAATCATCGATTTATTTATATTTGCGCGCAAAATGTCATACATGTTTTGCAGTGTAATATCTTGATACAGTCTGGCGTATGCTGCTTCTAAATCACTCATTCTTAAAGGTGCAGTACCAATTTCTATGTTACCGTGATTGTTAATCAATTTTAATAAAGTTTCTAAATCTATGATGTTTGCAACTGCTGAAATATCAGTGCAAAGATTTTTGAAAGTTATTTTTTGACCTTGAAATATTACGTTGTTCTGCCAAAGCTTTGCTTTTGTTTCCTCGGTCAGAAAAGAAAAACTGGTAGCATCCACAACTTCGCAATATTTCTCTTTGATTTGAGGAGCGTTTTCAAATATTTGAACGTATTTATCATTTTTTTCAGTGATTATAATAAGCTTTTTGTCATTTGTGCTGATTATCAAATTGCATAGCATCCGATATAAATGATGCGTCTCCTCCAGCTTTTTAGTGGCAATTTTACACTCAACCACTAACAGGCTATAACTATTGCTGAACCTAAGAGCTTCTAGAAGCTGAGTGTGCTGTGAATGTATCAAATCTTTTAATTTCACAAAAATGTACCTGTTGTTGTAAGACTTATATTCAGGAATAGCATTTAAAAATTGGAAGACTTTAATACAGCTTAAAAATGTAAATCCGTTCTCAGAAATAATATTTATAATACGACTTTCTATTAGTTTGGATTTCAAGTTTTTGAAACCGTCTTTGTTGTATTTAATACAAAGCTCGCTCAGTTGTTGTTTTTGGTTGGAAATCATTTCGAGTGTTTCCAACTGTGATTTAAAAATATTTTGCCTCTCTATTTCGAAAAAGTTGTCATTCTTTGTCAGAAAATAATTTTCGTTCTTCCACCAATAGCGTACTTTGGCCTTTACACGATGGAAAATATCAGCACTGTTTTCAGATGTTACACCGTAATATTTGTTTATTTCCAGAATAATAGTTTCCTCTAATTTACTTTCACTACACTGACCCACAAAAAGACTAACTTGAGCAAAAAAGTCCTGAATATCTATTGAATCGTGCGATCTTTTATCTCTTTTATGACCCAAGTACTCGAATTCGTTTGCCAATTTCTTAATTAGTGGTTTATTGTTTTCCACCCTTAACTGTAGAATTCTATCCGAACCATTTTTCGAACTAAGCATTTTGTCTACATCTTTTTCAAGTAATTTACTTTCATCATAATCGGAATCCATATCCGTGTTTGAATAAATAATGAAATCTCTTTCTGCATTTTTAAATTGTTTGACTAGGTTTGAAAACGTCGAATTACAAGATTCTAAAAACAGTTGGTCGATTGCTAAAAAAGAACTGAAATATTTGTTCATGGAAAAATCGCCTTTGCTACTCAACAGTGATGTCTCTTTAATTGCGCTGTTTTCCACACTTTCTTTATGTTTAGCTTGTAAAAATATTATTCGTGATTTTTGTTTGTCTGGATTATCTTCATACTCGTAAAGGAAAACAATATCATCAAACGCCAAAGCTTCGTTTATGTTTGACCCCAAGTAAAATTTTTGTACTTCATTGATTCCACGTAGCAAAAGCAACATCAATATATTTATTTCAAAAGAATATCCTGAATCTGAGGTACCTGGTCGTTTATCAAATTTAACACGTTCTGGCAATTGTGCTGATTTACTTGAGCCTTGTTTTACACCCTTGGATTTCGATTGGGTAGATTTTGGCATTGTGAAAACTTGTGTTACATTACAAACAAGTGTCTTGTAGATTGGCGAGATTTAAGCTGATCCTCCGATTTGTGATTGGACTAGGTCATAAATCTAAATAAAAGAAACATAAATTACAAATTGCATAATAAATAACATAACTTCCATGTACGGGAACATAAAAATTGTGATATTTATGCATAGGTATTTATTTTTCTTTATCATGAGGTAATAATAATCATGAACAACAAATGGACGTGTTTTCTTGTCACCTAGTTCTGATCAAGGCAGTGTTTAGAATTCCATTTTGGGAGAGGAAAAATACCCACATGATGCTCAACAGTGTCTTAAATCTCGCGTAGCGCGTAAAATTCAGTGCCGTAACTAGCTTCTCCCGGCCCGGAGGAAATTTAACAATTTTATTTTGTCCCGGCCCTTTATTTACATAATGTGCACCTATGCATCAAATCACTTAATTACTTTCATGCATAGGCGCAGCAAGTTTTCCGTGGGGAAAAAGCAAACTCAAAATATGATATATATATATATATATATATATATATATATATATATGTAGCTCATTTTTTTGCAAAGCGCAAAACATTTGAGCAAATTTGTTCAAAATAAAACATAAAATACATAAAATTTGCGCTTAGCGCGAAAAATGACGTGATTTTCCTATAACTTACTTGGCAAAAAACCTATTTTTCCGGATTTAGGGGGAGGGCACAAGTTCTTGTATGCGTGTATTATTGTTTCCATTTCCAGGCATTCATGTTATTATGATGTAGAATGCATCAGAACCCGCCCATAAAGTAAAGAAAGAGCCAGTTTATTGAGAGGATATAAACCAAAAGAGCATGAAAGTCGCGATCCAAATTTAAAGATTTTTTGCAATATTTCGTAAAATACCGTCTTATTGAATTTCAAAGGGACAATTGTACATTTTCCTTTCCCCAGTAAACGGTGTTGAGTCAAAATGTTTACAAAAATTTGCTAAAACCACTTAAATATTGACAATATTAACCAAAAACATCAAAATACTGATAATATTTAAAGCTAAAATGCTAAGTTAATTTTTATATTTAAACATTTTGGCTCTAAAATGCTTCACATTAGATGAATAATGGATATTAGAGACCTCAGATGTGTAGAGGAAGAAACAATGGAGTCGGAAATCCATAAATAAACACCTTCTCTGTGACAATAATATGGAAAAGTTTTGCATTTTTCCAGCCGGTCCCGGCCCTCTGACCGTTCCGGCCCGGAGGAGTTCCCTCCCCTGGCCACCTCGTCGTTTCGGTACTGGTAAAATTTGAGCTATATTAAAGGACTAGTATACCGGTTTAAAAGCGATCAATAAGCTTGCTCAAAGCAAAATTGACCCAAACGGATTATATATTCTGAAAGAGGAGGAAAAAAGCTTCAGGGTGTGAATTAGACATTAGACGTTTTCAAAGATTTTAATATAGTAATTGCATGGGGAAATGTAGAGCCATCGAGTGAAAATCTATGGCGCGGTTAATTCACATACAACCTGCCCATGTGTAATGATAAATAGACTGCAATGTACAGACAACATAGACACTAAAGAACTAGATTTCGTTTCGCGCGGTGTTGACTAATACCACAGAGTCTATGAAGCAAACATGGTCATCGCAGCATTTCTATGAACCGGTATACATCTCCTTAAGGGGGAGCGCACACTTTGAAATTATCCTTGAGACGAATTTAAAAGCAGAGCGGAGAGGCAGGTCTGTTTACAAGTGTTAGAAAATTCTACTCACTTCAATAATGGAGAGTGAACTTGTACGATAAAACACATGGACGGTATGGATATTTCCCACCGTTATTTCCTATCCCTGGAATTTTGCATCACTTATTCTCTCTATATATTTACATAGGGAAATCAAATTCGACATGAGATTGATAGTTTCGAAGCTTTTTCGAAAATTCTAAACCCTGCCACAAAACAAAATTCTGCAGCGTATCTCAGACGGGTTTTTGGAAATTTTTCTTTTCCATTATGAATAAAAATCGAAAAACTGCGTCCACCTTGTTATTTATCACTTGATTAAATATGAAAAGCAGTAAAATTTTAAAATTTCATTTGGGCTTTTGAGCTAGATAAAAACGTCTGGTTTGTTATACTAAAAACAATTTTGGTGTACGTTGACCTGTAACCTCGTTCCCATCTCTAGAATAGGTGTGCACTACCCCTTAAGCCGAAATCAATCAAAATGCATCAAATTCGAGAAAAAATTTGAGATGTTTTGGTAAAATAACATATTTTGGTCCAATTTTGGAGGATGCCATTTGCCCCGTTTGTCCCCTACATACAGCCTGGTTCTGACACTTTTATACTCAATTATTAATTTTATGTAGCTTCCTTACCTGTTCAAGTTTGTGTTAGTGTATTTGTACTTCATTAATAGTTATGGTCAGTCGTGAGTCTGTTCCAAAAACTATGCAAGTAGTACGGGAACATTTACTTTATAATATCTTATTTTCCTTAGTATGCTTGTTTGTCTTTCCGTGATGCTGTATTTTCAACTTTCACTAAACAGCAAAAGTCAAAGTGAGAAATTGTCACTCCAGACATGTACGTACTCCTTCAATACTATATGACAAATAAATTAGAATTCGCCCACTCGACTTTGTAATTATAACATTTCAATAAAACATTCAAGTACGTTCAGAATAATAACTAAATTGTCCTATGACATGATTATGTCACCCGAACAAATACCATTCATGTCAACTTACAAATCATGAGTACGACTACGTACCTAAACTACACCTACATTATTTATCACTAAAAAACAATAAGCCGATTATTCATAAGCTCAGATAAAATATCAACATGTTTGTAAGCGCCCACTTAAAATCAACCACTGTGCTGTTGTGTTGGATAATCAAAATAAAATGTATTCCTGTACTCCTATTACACATATCAATGTTCATTAATCTGTGTATTTGATGTACTATTTGCACAACCAACCCACTTTCATGAATATATTTAATTAAACAGTAAAGACAAAACTGATATTATCTTATATAGCAGTTTCTATGAATAGAATTTTAACATAGTAGAAAGTACACACTCCGGTGAGGGTTTTGCAATTCTAGAGAACTATTTGTTAATTAAATTGGGGCCTATTGGTCTTTGAAACATAATGAAATCAGAATTTATTTATCCATACAATATCGTTGTTTATGTAAACAATTATAAGTATCTTACACTTTACTGTACTAAACTATTTATTTTCTATGTTTTATAAGTGTAAAGTAAATGCACGTATGGGATTAAAAATTGCCCTTCTCGTGTTCAAGGAAACTTTAGTATCTATCCTTATCAGGTATATTCTTCTGAGGTAATTATATTTTTCTTAAAATAAAAGTGAACTTCTTCATCTTGACTTGACAAAAGACGACTTTTTCAAGCCAAGACCAATCGTTGAATTATTTATGAAAAAAATATAATTTAATTTCCCAAACTCCAGAAAAAATCCACCCCACTCCATTAGAGTTACCTTAACCTATATGTATTTACTTTGCTGTCTGTATAATCAGTACATATATCTGTCATGATTTATTACCTCGCACTTGTGCTGATAACAGTAAAATAAAATCATTAGACTGCATTATGTCTCATCGTCAGAAAAATGAAGGTTTATTCTTAAACGGCACGGTTCGTGAATTACATAGATAAGATAACTTCTCAGTTTCGAGTATTTGTGCACAACATACCTATTATTTAACCAGACTGGAGTTTTATTGTGAATCTATGCAATTCTTTTGTCGGTATTTACGTCGATATTTAGCTGGATGTTTATAGTACACCATGCAAAAAAGTTGTTGCAACGTATAGCATTATAAACGGTGGTTTACAAAATTTTAATGTTTGATTTGAAAAAATATTCATAACATAATACTGTGGTTTACCTACATTATCTAATTTTCAAAAGATATCCCGGATTTTATCCACTCAGATATTTTATGGTCACTCAATATGAAGGCTACCATTGCCTCTCTCTGTCTCTGTCTACTAGCACATGCATTACATTTTGTTAGTCAACTCGTAAACTTTACTCAATATTTAAGTATACTTCAATCGCTATTTGCAATAAGTGTGTAATCAGATCGCTGGAGCTATATTAATTAACGAATACGGAATAATCCATTTTTTATTACACCGTGTGTATTGATATGATTTTTAGTAAGGTTGAGGCACTATCTAATATGTTTGCATCTATATTAGCGGTATATAATAAAACATAATAAATGTAACCTTATAATATTATAATGTCAGGAATTCATAAAGCACAAGAAATGCACATTAAAAGAGTTTTAGGTAGTTATTGTGTTCATTGAAGTTCACGCATCGGTAAACGTCAACATAGGCTCAACAACGTTTTAATCTATATCACAGTATTGTGGTGTATGTACATCACATTTATTGTACGTATAATTTTTTTGCTACATTTCCTCTGCGATGGTTTTACTGTAAAGAGAATTACAAAGAAGGGATATGACGTATATTAAAACAGTTTATTACATAACATAATAATATGTGCATTACTAATAGCCCGTGTATACTATATTGTAAGATTGATATGAGAACGCTAAGAAGGATCTAAAAGCATAATATTTTCTTATGACTTAAACAAATAATTTTACATGATATTATATAATATGGTGAATGGTTAGTATTGTATCTAACAATCAACAGAAAGGATTTTGCTATCTTATCATTTCTGGCTGAGTTAAACTTACTTTTGTATATTAATATAATCGACATTAAAGTTAATTTTTTCTTCTTTTGTATAGTTTATTAGAAAAGAAAAAGAAATACTGTCTTCTTCAAGACTGTAATCAAATCAGGCAGGAAAAGTTGCAGGTGAGATAGACAGCTTTAGCGCATGGGATTATTTGTATGGGTAAATTAAAAACAATAGGATTTTAAAATATTATATAGCAAAATATTTTTCATTTTTCTACTGCTATTGCGCGATATCTGTGGACAATGGCAAAAAATTTGTAAGGAAAACGTACGGATTGGACGCAGGAAGGACCCATATTTATCACTCAGTTTTTTCCATTCCAACACGAGTCCTGCTGGACATATCCTGCTGCCATTGCAATTGTCCGCATGGGAATACCTAAAACATTGGCATATCAATGGGGTGGGAAAAGGGACAATTGTCCTCCCCCCCCCCCCAAAGAAAAATTCGAAAACAAATGATTTTTGCCAAAAAAATACATTAAATCGGAAAATTGTATGAACCCTACGTTGGTTTTTTTTCCAAATTTGATGAAAGTTGTCGCGTTATGCTCGAAAATGATAACATGTGTAACACATATTTTGAGTTTACCACCCACACTCCTCCGAAAAAAAATCATACCGTGTGTACCACTCCTGGCTTACGCTATTTAATACACGGGTAGTCCTTTCGCTCTGTTTTGCCTTATGAAATTTGAATTCGCTGGCCTCAGATGCCAGCGAACTTCAAATTTCATCATGCAAAACAGAGCGAAGAAAAGTTAATGAGTAGTCCAAGGACTACCCATGTATTAAATAGCGTAAGCAATGTATGGGAACCCTGTATAGCTACGTCTATGACATAAAATATCATTTTTATTCAATTAATGCTTGTAGCACAAAAACCAATCGAGACAGTCAATAACTATTTGCTTATATAGTAGAAATACTAAATACTAAAATAATTTACAATTTCAGTTTTTAAAAATGCCTAATAAAATGCATTTTGTAATATTATATTGTAGGTATGATAAATTTTTCAACCACATTATTTTACATTTCACACACAGGTAGGTACTTAAGCAGGTTATTTGATTACTGTTTACATTATTATATCACTATGTATTATATAATGTGCATTATCAAACGATGAAGTGTGTGTAATAATAAAACATATTGAAAAGGTAAAGTTGCAACAAAGGCACTTCCAAAAGATAATTATTACGAAATACATACGCTATTTAGTATAAAGTCAGATATAGGAAGTGAAAATAGAAGGTCGTAAGATAAATATCTACATTGGTATGATTGTTGCTATGTAGAAGATGAACAGAATTACAAGCAAGCTCAATCTGCGTGCTGTTATATCTACAGTGGAATACACTCCTAATTAATCGCATGTGGATTAAACAAAGGAGCTCAGTTTATTTTTTTAGGCTTACATTAAGGAAAATTGCTACAAAATGTTAAATACAGAGTAACCTCACACTAAAATCTTATTCTCTTATAAAAGCTTTCTGTGGCGGTACTGCATCACTTACTGCCAATAATATTAAAAATAATATAGTTACAATAATATGAGGATTAACAAATCACATTTTTCATTCTATGCTTTTTTAATTTTTTATCTAATATATTTAACATTGTCTTGTGCAGCGCTAACACTTCGAAATAGTTCACAAGTGACGTTTTTAAATTTAATTTCAAGCATTTTGATTTTTTTAAATTATTGAGGAATTTAGATTATTAATACTATTATAATTTTATTGGTGTTAATTTCAGTTGACTCGTCGGGCCGCAATTTCTTTTGTTTGGCCTAATGGAATTATTCCATACACATTTGACTCCGGTTTCGCGGAAAAAGGAAAAAAAATATTTTTACAAACTGCAACTAAACTAGGTTCAAAAACCTGCATTCGTTTTCGAGAGAAAAATCCAAGTGACACGCATTGGATTATTCCGACACATGGCGATAACAAAGGATGTGGGTCGTCTCATGTTGGACGCAATCGCAATGCTAAAAATGGACAACCTTTGACAGTTGGGGACTATTGTCTCAATCCTTCGGTTTTTGAGCATGAAATTGGTCACATGTTGGCATTTCCTCACGAACAGGATCGAGCTGACAGAGACGAGTACATTACGTGGGATAACACTCTCCCCACATGCCCTCCAAATTCAACACCAGCAGGATTATTTAAAGATATGGATCAAGCAGCCCTGGATATATTTTATGACTATGTGAGTCTCATGCATGATTGGAAAGAATGCATACGCCCCAAATTACCAGGGCCGATTACAATCGGACCTAATGGACCCGGACATGAAGTAAATACTTACAGTGTCCTGGATTATGAAAAATTAAATGCCATTTACGACTGTGACGGTGAGTTCATTTCATAGTATCTTAATTATAATAATAAAAACGTCAATGTCAGAGCAAAGTAAACATTTATTTAATTAATTAATATTATAATTCTTATTATTAAATCTTTGGTTATGATAAAAACATTCATATTAATTTTTATTTCAAATTACAGTAAAAATATCTGTTATAAACATGTAGGCATAACTATTCAAAATGCATACGAATTTTTATAGGCTACTTCAATGCTCGTGGAAACGGTATGTATTTTCTCTAATAAGGTTAGGTCATAGCCAACATATCAACAATTCCTTCAGCCAGGTTTAAATAAAATGTATCATTTTACTTGGATGAAAATTCATCCATCTAATGTTAAAATACAGGCATTTTCATTTGCACCTGGCTGAAGGATTTGCTGAAGGATTTGTTTATAGCTGGCTATGACCTAACCTTATTAGAGAAAATACATACCGTTTCCATGAGAATTGGGCTACTTTATAACTGTCATTTTATCACTTACTATCCCATAGCAATTTTAAATCGCTACTTTATAATGATCTACTATTGCCATTCTTATTGGAACTTTATCGAAGTATGAAGTTGAATATTTTCAACATTTCTATACTAGAAAAAATGTTTGCGTATTTGAGTGAAGGGTATTTTATCATTATTTTTGTAATAATCAAATCATAACAAATGATCAATGGTGTGCCTCTATATTTTATGAGCTGTTTCTGCCTAGTTGATTTAGAAGTACAGTCGTTATTAATACATAATGGAGTCTTTCAAACAAAAATTAGAGTTTTCTTTTCTATGTTAATTTTTAGCTTGGTAGCCAAACAATCATGTGTGCCCCCAATTCGAAATTTTAGTTAGACATTAAACATTTAAGAATGGTTATACACACCCTTACTATCTCTAATCAAATAAATTACAATGTGTGCAACAAAATATAAGTGTAGTGTACTGACAATAACAATTGTATCGACGTTTTACAGGGTGTCATGGCTACAGGTTTATAAAAGTAACCCATCTTTCTTACAATCAAAATCCTATTCAAGCTGGAATGGACTTGGATGAACATATTTATTACATTTGCCGCCGATATCACGAAGGCTCGATCCTCATTGGAAAAGCCAAGCCAGACTCAATATCAGGTCAAAAATGCTTCATTGCTGCCGAAGGAAAGGAACACGAATACAACACAGATTTTGAAGTGTTGACGAATCCAAAGAGATCAAACTTTGTTTGGGCTAGACGCCCAGAGGATTTTTCAATACCACCCAATGCTGTTGCTGGAGGGCGCACTGTTTATAGAGATGCTGTTTACATTGGAAGATGTCGTCTGGAGCTCAATAACAAACCATTTTGGACTCCTGGTACTCTGTACATTGGCAATAAGACGCTAAGTGTGCCCTTTGGAGGAGGAGAGCGTTCCTGCACTGATTATGAAATTCTCGTTTGTGCTCCTATAAATGAAAATTCTGTACAAACACAATCCAAAACCAATAATGAAATATCGGAACTTGAAACACACTAATAGGTTGTCAATTCTATTCAAATGCAAATCAATTAGAGGAACACAGTATGGCGGTTGGAACGTGGTAGCAGTTTGAACGAAGCCAATATTTACTAAAGTAGTGGCTCGTTTTGGCTGAAATTTTGAATATAAGTGTCTCATGATGTAGACTGTGGAAATAAATTTTTGATATCGGTTTGAAATTGTCGATTGTAAAAAAATCTCTTACCATCTCTAAATTTACCTAAAAGCAATTTGTCTTCTTTTACCGATTGTTTATTTACAAACTATATCACAAAATTGTGTTTTTTGTCTAACAGTCTTATTCAAGAATATTATTTCAGGTCAATCAAAAATAATAGGCTATATCCTCTTCTGGTAAAGTATCTGATACCACTTTGTCAAAAATATGTATGAGTGGTGTCGCTTGGAACAAAATTTGTATTATCGGTTCGAACAAAAATTGGTGACATGTTGCCTACTCAATTCACAACGGAAACAAAACATGGAATCGACCAATTTTCCTTGGGCAATTATTAAACCCCTATTACATTGCATTAGCATTTAGCAAGGTTAGACAACCTATACATGAAAATGATCGCTGACTCCTTCGATTGATATTAATAGCAATTCATAATTCGTTCTGGTGGAAAAACTGAAAATATAAATGTGATGTGAATTTTAACATTCTGGAGGATCATTTTTTCTGAAGTTTTATCCCGACCCCTTAAACTTATCAAAGTTACACAACCCATATATGAAAATATCAACGTCACCGTCTCCCCTTTCGAATGTTATTTATCTCAAATCATAACTCTGTCTGGTTCATGAGATATTTTTTGAAACTTAGTGTGACTTAGCAAACATCCTGTATAGTAGCTGAAAACCTTTTGAATATTAAATTCAGTAAGGTGAAATATTTGATTTGGTAAAAAAGTATTTCACAGCTTTTTGACAGCTATTAAGCTATTGAAAATGAATGTTTCTTGATTTTTCAAGTCTAAATATCTGTTCTTTGATGATAATTATGAATAACTGGTAGGTAGGTGTCTACCTAAGTATGTGTAGTGTGTGTTTCATCATCTAAAACTTGCTAATGTTATGAAATTTCATTTGTGTTATACAGCAAGAAGGGGTAATAAGCTATATTTTGTACAGCATTTCATGCATATATGATAATGAAGATAGATAAGATATACAAATTATTTGATGTAGTATTCAATAATTAGGCAATGTAGAATAAAAGAAAATTGGTAGCCATGGCAGCTTTTTCGTTATACACTCAGAAAAAACTCAGAGTAAGGGAATAATGGTAAATGCTAAATCCTCGTACTGGTGGAAATAATTGAAATATT
>JAQFYB010003630.1:0-18809 GCA_034694085.1 Pogonognathellus longicornis | reverse complement strand
GAGTTGCTGTGAGTCTCAGTTCAATGTACAGTGAGCGCCACGTAAGCCGTCACATAGGGCTTACAACATTAGTAGATCAAGTTCATACACAGTGTAGGTATTAGGTATAACAGCAAAAATGGCTTGTTGTCATTAATACAATTTGGTTTCGAATTTTTAATAGATTACCTATTCATAGTTAGGAAACTCTCACTGTATTGTTGCGTCTAGGCTGGCTAATAGCTGGTCGGTTAACCTCCATTTGCTATAATTCGCAGCAGTCAATGGGACACGATGGTCACAAGGAGGACACAGTGGTCGCACTGAGGGCACGGTAGTCGAAATATTTTAAAAGTGAGTCCTCAAATGAGGGGTAGAGTAGATATATAATTTTTAAACTATTCTTCACATCATTTGAAATCGATTAATACCCAATTTGTCGTATTTGTATATTTTATATAGATTTAAAATACCTAGCTCATTTAAAGCCACAATATGCATTTGGCTAATGACCAAAATACAAACTTTGGCCTTAAATGACCGAGTGACCCAAACGTCATCGGATCATCATTCCATAATAAAACTAAATAAAGATGCATGCAGCAATCATATAATAAAGTCTGGAGAGGTTCCACAACATTTCAATATATTCCGTGCATTCCACTTTACGTCTTCAATCAGTATCTTTTGGAACTAGTAACTAATGATAAAATGTCATAGTACATAGTAATGCCATATATTATTTGAATAATATTTTTCCCTATATACACCTGCTAAATAACACGCAGCATATTAATACGCTGTAACATTAGACTAGTCCATTTTGCAGCCATTAATAATGAACAAGATGATTTAAATTCTTCGCTTTTTATTTATTTGATCATTGTCTGGGTTATTTACAAAAAAAATGTGTGAACAAATTAAAATATTAGTTTGCCATATAAAGTAAAGTGAAAAGATTTAAATTATTTCAGAGCTGCAATATCAATAAATCAATACGGGCAGCAATGGTATTTATTTCCGCCGTAACATGGAACCTGATTGATTGACTTCATTCCATAATGATCGCACCCAACGACAGCCCACGAATGGAGATTACACCCGGTCCACCAGCAGTCGCTCAACAAACCCGCATCTGCATATATAAAAAACAATTAGGAATTTTTAGCAGAATTTTAAATGGTTTGCATGAAGTTTATAATTTTGAACAAAAATTATCTCATTGTCAATAATAAAAAGTGAAATGATAAACGCACTATTATTACTACTGCTGGGTGGTTTTAATGCTGGCTTTGATGGCCGAAGATCACTGCTATCAATTCCGAGATCTTCTGGTGCACAACAATGATACTTCGATCCTCCGCGACAACTTTTTTTGTCTATTTCCAATTGTCCGTAAGCTTCACAGCCGACTGCTGCTCCACAACTCCGAAGTTGGCATTCTGTCCACCAACATGATCCTTGCACTCCTTGGAATGTCATTATTTGAACGACAACCATAACGGATACAAATGTAATAAACATAGTTTTCATTTTTCTTTTAAACAAGAATGTTTGAGAATGTTAGATTTAAAAGTAGGTAGTAGGGATGTTACACTACAACCGATTTTAAGCTACTGACATTGATTTCGGCTTTGTATCGAGGTATTTATTGGTTAGTTTTCAGACAGCAAAAAACAATCCTATTGACGTAAATCCCGCTTCATTTTCATTTTTGTTGGATTGAGATGGTTCGGTAAAATATATTTGAAGGTGTCATTATATAATTATACACACAATGCTCATAAGAACATATACGCGTGTATTCAACAGACGAAAACAATTTAATTGCATGTACATCAAAATGTTTCTTGGTATGCTCCTTAAACCTTGGACATAACGCCAATAATAAATTTTAAGTTGATTTCTGACGTCATTGTCGTTTTTTAGAGATATATTAATGTGGGTATGGAATGTCTGTACGTCCTTTCGATGTCTGGAACTCGGATAATTTGTAGTTAAGTTCATTTTCATTATGGATAAAACACTAGGTAGGTATGTGAGTATGTGCTTTAGTATAAATTATGGTTAGGAATCAGATAAAATATTCAATTTTCATACTCCAACGATTTAAAGTTTGAGTATTTATGCAGTATACTTCTCTCGATTCATTTTTATATTCGTTTGAGAGGGTTTATTATTGCTGATACTTCTGCAGTCACACATTGTTTCTCGTTCTAATGCAGATATTCATTTACATCATTTCATATCAATCATAATATCACACATATTTTTTGTGAGCTGAAGTAACAAATAGCAATGCACGATAAAATACAATCACCATCTAATGCCCTATTCGTACAAAAGTTATTGTCTCACAATATCTGTAATTGTCAATTATATCCGGGACACAGAAACACCAAAACAATTTTTAATACTGAAACGCTGATGGCATAAGATTTCAGATATCGAAATCTTCTGTGAAGGCTAATATTTTTTACGTTAACTATTGGTAAGGAACCAGACATCAATAAAAACAAACGCAGTCTTTGAATACTGCACGTGTATGTAAGGGCATTAACAGAAAACAAAACTGTAATTTAGAATCTTCTCCATAGCAATTTTACATAAAAAACTAGAAATTATGCACGACATAAATTATCACTCATGATCTCATATGTATGTATGTTCAGTATGTACCTTGTTGTTCTTTAGGTATTCATGAGTGAGACATGTACTACTCAACAAATTTTATAGATACCGACTGCCTGTAATCTTCCGCAACATATTGATCATTTTGCGCAGGAGATTGGCAGAAATAATGGCATAAATAAGTAATCAAATTTCAACATTATAGCAATGGATTGTGCCCTGATACTGCAGCTGCAGCCGTCACTCTCACTATACGTATGCGTTACCTATCCAAATATTACATATAGGTAGGAAATAATCTAAGATCTATGTATTAAATTCTGCCTGAATAATTTAGATAACCCTTTCAGTGCTGAGTGTGATAAGCCAACATGTAGCAATGCTAGAGTATGATTAATTAAGTATTGCATCCATAAATAAAGAATAATAGAATCATATTAATAATGAAATTTGTAACTCGACGATATTTCTGTAGTTTGATAGTTTTACAATATAAGTAGAAATTTTATTTACGAATTTTATTAGGGATATTTCAAAATGTATAATTAAAAGTGTTACACTGCAACATTTATACGGTTTTGGTATTTGTTTACATATAAAATACATGGATATGAGGTATTATTATATTTGTTGAGTATTTGCTTATTTTGTTTGACAACATAAGTAGATTGATGCCATTTTGTTGTCAATATCTTGATATTCGATTTGGTAAATCCAGCAATGACACACAATTTATCCAAGAAATCTAGACTAGTTGTTATGTCAATTTAATTATATAGGAGGTAGGGTCTAAAAGTATTTTCAAGTTGATAAAGTTGATGCAAATTGCAAATGATTAACCAAAAAACACTTAAATTGATGTCACTGACCACTCTGATTAACCCGGCATAGCTTATGATAGGTTGTACAGGGGTAAACATCAGGGACAAATATTAAAACAGCATGTTAGAAATGATGAAGCGGAAGCGCATATTAAGTGCTGAACTAGCCACTGGGGGGGGGCTCTTAATAGAGAGTGGGTGCTTATTTATTAAAGTATCGGTTAGAGACTTTAATAAGAATGTGTTTGAGTGTGTCTGTGTATGTATGCTTGTATAATCATCTCTATCTGTGGACACGAATTTTCCATAAGCAGCAAAGGTGTACACAGTATATATGTAATATGTATGTATGAAGAGAAACGGCGTTCAATCGCTCAGTAGATGAGGGGTGTACAAAAGTCCCTTAAGGTGAAGTGGATACAGTGTAAACGGAATTGATAGTTCCTCAAATTTTAACAACAGTTTGAAAATAACCGACACTTTTTTTATATCCATTTGTTTAATGGTTTATTAGAGCTGGACTCTTATTAGACTGGAGTGCGCTTTTCGCTTACTACACAGTTTCACTGAAAGTCGCTTACTACACTACACAGTCTCAACTACAGCAGCTTTTCACTTACTATATATACAGTCTCATCTCAAATCGCTTACTACACAGTCTCAACTCAAAACTCAAGTAACTTTTCGCTTACTATACACTATTATACAGTCTCATCTCATCTCAACGAAAGTCGCTTACTACACAGTCTCAACTCAAATCGCTACTACACAGTCTCAACACAAATCGCTTACTTTACTACACAGTCTCAACTCCAATCGCTTACTACAGTCTCAACTCAAATCGCTTACTACATAGTCTCAACTCAAATCGCTTACTACATAGTCTCAACTCAACGAAAGTCGCTTATTAATACCTACAGTCTCTATTCGTGAACCATTGTAAAGAAATAAAAATGCACAACTCCCTGCAGGGCATTTTGCCAGAAAATCCAAAATTTTGACGATATTTATTGCTAAAAAACAATGCAATACTTCCAAAACACCAAGAACAAAAATTAGGGAATACAATAATAGTAGTTATGCGTCAAAAACAGTTATTGTGGTTGGATTGATTGCGCGCTGTATCTACTAATTTCTCATGCAAATTGTTGACAGTTTGATTTAAACTACAATAGTAGTAATACGATTATTTAACGTTCATCAACTCAGGGCCGGTTTTACCCATGTGCAGACGGTTCAACCGCACATAGCCTCGCGCTTGATAGGGGCCTCGCGTTTGTTACGGGCCTCGTACGGGACTTACAAAACTTGATTACCTAGATTAATTTGTGGGTATAGACTTATACAAACTTGTATACATACCAACTGGTGCATTTTTCTCCCTCACCTACACACACACAAAGTGAAGTTGTGCACCTAGTTGTTGCACAGGGCCCCGCAAACGTAAAGCCGGCGCTGCATCAACTATTCATTTATTAATGGTAGAAGTAGCTTTGGAACGAAAAATGTATATTACAACTTGTAATCTACCTCTAGCTATGAGCTGAGCTCAGCCAGGGAAAGCTTAGGAGTTGGAGTCGACGATAAATGATATATT
This sequence comes from Pogonognathellus longicornis, assembly GCA_034694085.1. Taxonomy (NCBI): domain Eukaryota; kingdom Metazoa; phylum Arthropoda; class Collembola; order Entomobryomorpha; family Tomoceridae; genus Pogonognathellus; species Pogonognathellus longicornis. Next base: position 13,781 of record JAQFYB010003630.1, on the reverse strand, counting down.
TGTCATTTTGTAAAAGCAATGAAAGGTCAGTTGGATTTAGAGTGGGGGTTTTGTCACCTCTGTGAAAGTAATAGAAAATAAAAATTAACTCCTTATTACGTTTTTTACATCATACACGGCCGTATCCAGGAATCGAATTCGAGGAGTACAAAATCCAAACATGTGGTACATATGTATCAACAATCGTACGAAGCGGAAAATCTGTGTATCTTTAAACCAGTTTTAAACGAAATTCTCGCGTATCGCAAATATTTTCGTGACTTTTTCAGGGAAAAATAACCTCTCCCTTTTCTTATACCTACCTAATAAAATAATATGGCGGCCACCCTGCCTATTAATTATATAATTGTACGTAAGGCGGTACGAATCATAACCGTATTCAGGGGGGGGGGGTGGAGAAGGGGGAAATTTCCTTTCCCGAAATTCCAAAATAAAGTTATTTTGCCCTAAAAAGGCAAAAGTCGGGCATTTTTGCGATGTACGCCAATTTGATGCATTTTACATTGTTTTTACCTAAATAAGAAAAATATTTTCGCGCGATTATTGACTTATTTATTTCATTTTTGGTTTTACCCTCCCCGAAATCGATCTATAGATACAGCTTTGGGTATGATGTTAAGATGTGATACATGTCTATGTCTAGGTAAGCAGGTAAGCTATTTACATATGTTTTACAGTAGGGAAAGTGCAAGTTTGGTTGGGTACATCTGATGGTACATTTAACAAAATTAGGGTTTTGTAAATACTTCTAAATTCGCTTGTAAACTCCAATGAATTTTCTACACTCAGGGCATCTGTGTTCCTTATCTTTGAACGTGCCACAAAAGTAAGGGATGTAAAAGCAAACAATGCATCTGAAATATATTCATTCCGATTTTGTCCATTACTAAACTCTCTCACTAATCTCTTTTAACCATTATGGTCAGATTTTAAATAAACTTATCTTACCCGATTATACACAAGCCAGCAGCTGCCAAATGAGTGGCACAACCTTTAATGGGTCGAACCCGAGTGACAATGTTCTGCTGGCAATGTGGACAAGTCATAGTAATTGGATATGGACTTGGAGTCATATATAGTTGTCCTTAGGAAAAAGAATAATTAGAAAATTGCTAAAATGAGTCGTTTTGCAAAGAGTAAACAGTAAACACGATATTTTTTGTGCAAATTGTAATAAAAAATGAAAAATTCGATAAACTCTTATACCTGGTACTTTTACAGTTACTTTAGTGGTTTGCATAATGTCGGGATACCAAATATATGGGTCAGTAGTTGATACTGCAGGGATAAAACCCTTTTGGCCCATAGGATTTGCTGGATTCCACATTCCAGGCATTTTCTTCTGTGTTACAGGTTCGACATCAATTGCAGGAGCAGAATAGTAAGGACCAACTTTATCCATCATTTAGGATCCGATTCTTTCTTTCGTATTTAAGTAATATAACTGGATTAACAATTTTAAATAATTTGTAATGATTTTGTGTTAAAATAGTAAATAAATTAAGATATGTTGTATGAATAAATATTAATTGCAAATTTCATACTGGCAGAAAGATAAAAGAAATCCAAACGTTCTCTTGCTTTTTGCCTATGCTTGGATTAATTTACGGTTGAGACTAATAAAAACTTCAAGTGATTTAATGTACACAGCCTGATGAGTAATACACAGGCTCAATATACAAATTAATCATGCAAATAATATATTTCTATTACCACAAGTGGTTTGTAACTGTCAAGAATTCAAAAAAAATCTGGACCTTCCTTTATTATTACCTGTGTGTACCGGAAATAGTTGAAATTGCAAATGAATAGTGTTTATGTACAATTAAGTCTAATAATATTATATACTTTTGTACGAAATCCTATAAATCAAAAAAATACTTGCCAAAACTGACGTTCTAACTAATGCCTCCTCTGCCGAAGTGTTACTCTTCAGAAATAATTTGTGAATTGAGTAAACTATGCCATGCAAGTAAGCTGTTTAGATTGTATAATGTGCAGGTACTAATGGTGTCAGGGCCAGGTATTCTATACCATATTTGGCAATAGCTAAGAGTCGATGCCCCGTCCACATGCAATTTTACAGCTTGAGTAGTGTATTTACAACGTAATAACGTGTAGGGTATTTTCTAGAGTTGCGACCAAACAAATTATTTCGTGTTCGAGTTCGTGTCGGTTCGGCAAATTTTATATTCGGTTCTGGTTCGGTACAACAATTAAAATATATTGTTCGAGTTCTGTTCGGCCGTAGAAGTTGTTCGGTTCGGGAGGAAAATAAGAAGTTGGATTGTGAATGACTATTGTACCTACATATTTCTCAAAATATGATAACATTGTCAATTAAGATATTCTGAGATATCTAAATACGAATATGAAAATATATTAGGATATTTATAGTATATTTTCATACATAATGAAATCCGATATTATAGCAACAATCTGAATTCCAACACAAGTTACTTTCTTTCTTCATTCTTAACAGAATAATATTTTTTGCTAGGATATTTTTGTGCGGCTTTGGTTCGGCAATTAAAATTTTTTTGGGTATTAGTGGCTGAAAAGGCCGAACCGATGTTCGGTCGCACCTCTAGTATTCTCTAACCTTATAGCTTTGAGTATATACGGTAAAGTAAAATGTTCCGAAGTGCGACATCGCAGACTGGACTTTCAAATTTGTGATGGAAAATTGAAACTTTTGTGGATCATATTCAAATGGGTCAAACAGAGGACATTTGCACATTGGAAATAAAGGGTCAGACAATCTCTCAGGGCTTTAGTAACAATTATCTGTACTGAATGTTCTCATTCTAAAATGGGTCCATGGTAATAAGCAGGTCTCAATTGTTTTTTCAGAACTTTTAGTAGGTACCTAACAATGTCACAGTCATCTAATGTTCTGATTTTCAATAGTAATAGAATAATACAATAGTCAATTTTAATTATTCACATTCAATTTAGTATGGTTGATATCATTCGGCCTTATTTTATTCCTCTTTATTAAGAAATATGTCAGACTAGGTATTTGGACAATTTGGAGTATATCTGTATATAGTATAATATTTATTAATAATTTCATTGCGGTTAAGGCCTTGCATTATCAAAGTATTACATTTCAATGAGTAAACTTCTAACAATCATTATTTATCAGAAAAAGGCGGAAAATTAAGATTTACCTAAGCATGCAAATAATATGCTCTACAAATTGTCAAATTAAATATTCTGTGTAAAAAATGGCATTTATAAATCGAAATATTATAATGTAGATGCAGGTACTGGGGCAGGCTCAGCACTATAGGACCTCTCTTATTTTCATTGTACAAGGTGAAAGGGAAATGGACTTGAGAGTTGTTCAAGGTGCTCCAGTCCCCCAGTTGGGGAAATGGTATACGATATATACCTTTAAAACGATTTTCTAACATAATGTCTTTCAAATAAATTTAGAATTACTTCAATATCACTTCCGGTTACGAAGTTATTGTGATTTTAATTAACAAAATTCCAAAATATTCTTTGCACGACATTAATCAAGCCAATATGAAAACTGAAACATCGATAACTGAGATGTTTCAAGCTGTTCCTTTATCAGTTTGAAAAAAGGCATGCAGATCAGTTCTTAAGCGTTTCAAATTTGCATGGGCAAGGGAGAAGCGCAAATTCGTTCCAGTCACAAATATTAAACAGTTTTCATCATTTCAGTTTTCATATTGGCTTTATTAATTTAGTGCAAAGATGATTTTGGAAGTTTGTTTATTAAAATTACAATAACTTGGCAACCGGAAGTGATATTGAAATAATTCTAATTTTATTTGAAAGATACTATTATGAAAGATCGGTACAACATTCAGGCATAATAGTTTGGAACAATGTTTTGATGAAATGGGTGTTTAAAGATATGAACTAATGGCGGATGTACTGCATGGACACAATTATAAGTGAACTGAAACAAAAGTTAATTATGTATTGCAATGTTGTATGGTTAAATGAATAAAAGATTAATTGTGTATTATTTTGATGTGTAGCATTGAGGGAAGAGCAGTGGTAATATTTGTATTGTGTTATATTGAGTCTGATTTGTATAAATTAAACGACCTGAGTTTGACACTTAAATAAAGCTGAACTATAAACAATACATACAATATTTATATATTTGCCTCACAAGTTTCAAAATTGATATTATTATTATATTGAAAACTATTTTGCAATAAAAGTGAATAATTTTTCTAACCGTGCATATGTGAGTACATATATTAGTGCATCAACAGGCAAAAAAATTTCAGACAATTAAACGATTAAAAATCTAAACCAGTTCAGCCTCCTGTTATATTCGAGAACTTCGCCTTCTTATCAAATATCATTGACATTTCCCCACAAAATTGAGAAGCATAAAATTCGTCTCTGATAACAATTCTCATGGTCACTGGACGCTAAAATCAAAATTGCATTCTCCGTCAATCAAACTAACAAAGGATTAATAGTGTAGATGATAATTTAATATGGAACTTACATTTCCCGAAGTTGCATCAATTTTTATAAGTTTTTTAGCTTCCAAAATTAAGCCAGGCTTTACGCCACCACACGATTTATCTTCTACAACCTTACATAAATTCACATTTTCAACAGCCCCTTCCATTGGTAAAGTAGTGAGAATGAAACGTGTAGTAAACGTCACTTCACTCGACGTGAAATCTACAAATGAAAAAGCATAGATTGAAATTGAAATAATCTAGGTTGTGTGCCAAACACAACATAACATTATTATTGTCTCACCAAGCAAGTATACAGGATTAGAAGCTGAGGGTGCATATAGGGCATAGTATTTAATAAAATATAAAAATAAAAGAAACACCCAAAATATAACCTAAATTCTTGGTATATGTTATAAAGTTATTTGTTTTCCCAAATAGTAATCTAATTCCCTTGCAAAGGTTCACAAGGCCAAACCAAATAAACAGAAACACATACATAATATAAATAATAATAATAAAATGCAAAATACTATAAGTCTTACTAAATTTTAATTTGCCTTCGATTAAGTAGGAATTGTCCTTATGCATTACACAAGGCAGAGCTTCACAGTCTTGAACTCTCAGACTCAAATATTCTACTTGATTTCCATGTACGGGGATATCTTTACTGCCTTTAAAAAAAGTACACAAGGACTTAGTCAATCAAACCTTGTCAAGAAATAAAACATAACTCCAATAGAAAAGATTAACAGAATTGTGACGAAAATGATGTTAAACGTGAAGATTCTATTGAATTCGTTTAAATTCTGTAGATTTTTCCCATTAAAATAACCTCGCTATAAATATGTTGCAAACTAACTCTGTCTAACAAAACATATCGTATTGTACAAAATTCGTTTGTTTTATTTTAAACGAAACAATTCGTTACATAAAAATGAATAGATTGCAAATGCCAAATATAATACTGCTGTTTACTATTACACTTTACTATGACATTTTTTTGATAATGTGATGTGATGCAATGAGTAATAGAACGACCTTGAAGTGTTTGGTAGTATTTTATATTTTAACGAATTTGTTTCCTAATGTATTTTGACAAAATTAGGCAAGTATTTTGAAATACAAAATGGTTTGAAGGAAGGGGCAAAGAAAATATTTAATATATTTTCATTTGCTATAATATAAGGTAATAAAAAGCATAAGGTGAAAAATATGTTTAACAAAAAATGTCGTTCGCTTCAGAACTGTGCATTTTTGAAATTGAAACGTGTATTAAAATAGTCACTGTGGGTTTTGTGTCAATACATACACAAATCCTGTCAACTTAAATGAATGATATATGTGCAATGAATCTTTAAGTATTAACGAAACCATAAATGCCTCAGGAGTAGCATTATGTTACTACTGAGCAGACCTACCAATACGAATGGTCTTACATAGGAAAAATTAGGTTCAAAATCCCAGAAGGAATTTGGGAGCGTTCAATTTCACGATTTTTGGACCCCCCCCCCTCTCCCCCCATGAAGACATTTGAGCGATTTTTCCTATCCCCTGCCCCTAGACTTCGAAGACTTTTTACAAAAAAATTGCACATTCCCCTACATGTATTTAATATATGAACCTAAATACTTGTGAGATGTGAGAGCATTCGCGTTCTTAGTTCACCACAACCAAATTTTGATATCTGCAAATTTTGCACGTTGTCGGTTATGACAATAAATTAAATTATTATAAATTTTAAAAGTTTAAATAACTATATCAGTTTCGATCAAACCATCAAATTACAAAATTTTGATCGGTTGTGCACCGCGGATCCGTTGATGAGCTCCTTGAAACAATGTCTATACGGTTTTACTAGATTGATAGATTAAGGATTAGTATACCGGTTTAAAAGCGATCAATAAGCTTGCTCAGTGCAAAATTGACCCAAACGGATTTGATATCCTGAAAGAGGAGGAAAAAGCTTCAGGGGGTGAATTAGACATTAGACGTTTTCAAATTTTTTAATGTCAAATGTAGTAATTGCAATTTCAATTTTAGGCTCAAATACATTGAAATGTCACATTTTTATTTTAAAGTGTAAAAAAGTACAATAATTGCTTATATTGAATTCACACCTTGATCAAAATTTTCTCCTTTATGAGCCTTTTTTATGAGCCCTACCACAATTTTTGAAACTTTTTCAAAATTGAGTTCTCGTTGCACAAAGAATGTCAGGCTCAAATACATGGGATATTATTAGACATAGAGTAAAATCATAGAAAATGGTAAGTTAAAACACAGGAAGAATGGGCAATGAGAATATTTCCAATATAGACGGTGTACACTCCACCTTAACACACATTTATTAATTACATAACATGACGTCAGTAAATGGGCAGCACAATATTAAGAAATAACGAATAACAAACAGATTCATTGATGTTGGCACACAAAAATTATTGTTACACAGTATATTATATTAAAAACGCTGTTTGTAGATGATACTTAAGTACTCGTATTGGAACAATACAGTTTGTGAACTAAAAAGTTTTAGTTTATTATAAGCTTTGCTGTTATATTCAAAGATCTGTCGCCAAACCCCCCTCCCCCCGAGTGATTTTTGAATATATTTTGACGACCTCTACCCCCTCTAACCGCTCTTCGTAATTTTTGAACGCTCCCTTTATAAAATTGGGAGGAAGGGTTAATGTATGGATAATGCCCCCTCTACAGATTAATTCAACTTAAATTAACGAAATTATGAAACTCGATCGATTTAGATGAAATTTTGTATTTAAGCATTTAAAAATATTGCAACTGCAATAAAATATCGAAATTGTGTTTTGCGCCCTTTGTCATGCAAGATTTTTAATTGCAATATTTTCATTGAAATTGCCATATTTGTAAACCTTAAAAAATATTTTCGTCCAAATCGGGTAATATCAAAATTTCGTCTTGTAAGCGCGCTAGCTCTACAGCACTAAGGAATGCACGAAACACAATTTCGATATTCTTATTGAAATTCCCATATTTCTGAACTTTAGGAAAATTATTTTCGTCGAAATCGAGAAATATCAGGAATTTGTCTAGTAAGCGCGACAGCGCTGCAGCACGTAGGAATGCGCAAAACACAATTTCGATATTTTTATTGCAGTTTTCATATTTTTAAATGTTTAAATATTCATCTCAATCGGTTGAGTTTTCATTATTTCGTTACTTTAAGTTGATTTAATCTGCAGAGGGGGCATTTCCATACATTAACCCTTCCTCCCAATTTAATAAACGCGTCATGGGATTTTGAGCCTAAAGCTTTCCTGTGTATGACCATTCGTATTGGTAGGAATGGTTGCATCTTGCATGATTGTTGTGCAAGGGCAATACAACAAACAAGATGAAGCATTCACGCACGGTAAATCAAGATAGGCAGCTTAGCGCAGTAAGGTAGAGCGATGTAGTCGTAATCAATAATATAAAAAGTTTGAGTTAGATTCCTACCAGGTTCGGCAGTGGCAATAGTAATAGCAAGTCTCTACTATAGTGTGTGTAGGTAGGTACAACAGAAGAACCTAGGATTGAATATTTTTTTGTTTTATTTATTTTAAACGAAAATTTTCTGTTAATTTTTTCAACCGATAATAGTGCCAATTTTGGTCACAATTAATTCGGTTGATTATTTTGATCACTTACTGCACTGTACGTCTTTACTTTTAATCTACTGTATTGATTCTGTAGATTTTTTTCAAATGATAGATATGAAACGAAATGCTTCGTTATTGCTGCATATAACGGTAATATGCCAATTTTCGTATCAATGAAAGGGAATTCGTTCGTCACAATTCTGTTAATCTTTTTTACTGGGGAAGACATTGTATATTATGTATTTAATGTTTAGTACCCTGCGATATGTCAAATATCATGAAATAAAATTTTAACTCAACCTGGAGCACAACTATTAAACTTCACTTCTCCTCCAAATGTCAATATTACACATAGCGTAAGAAATAGACTTTGTGTCAACATGATATTTTATTAATAGAATCACCTAAAATATATTATTTCACTATGATTTAATTTTTCTGTTGTACTTAAAGTGATCTATACCAAACCGATTCCAGTTTACTTTTGTGCTGTAGTAAGAACAATCTTCAATTCAATGAGCGATTCTTTTCAGTTTTGCTCTGATAATTATTATTTAGACGACTCAAGCTTAATGTGCTAATAAATTATTGGTGACATATGCATTAATTATAATCTACTAAAAATAATTAAAATGGTTACGCAAATATATTTAAAAGTGATAGGGGCTGATTTTATGACTGCTATAATAGTAAGTATCCCATTTTACTCCAATATAATAATTCATTAAATTTATCTTTTTATTTTTGGTGTTGGTGATCATTATGATGTAAAATAATGTATTTTCCCCAATGTAACATTTATTCAAAAACTTTAAGTTTTATAGCTTTAATAAAAATCAATCGTAATAATCGTAAAGCATTAACAATAAAAGTACAGTATATTAAAAACAATTTGTGTCAATGCATTGCTAAAACAATAAAACAATGATACTGAATACCAGGGCCGTAGCCAGGATTGCCATATGGGGGGTGCTTGATATAAGACGAGGTTTTTATAAAATTACAATAATTAAAATTTTGTATTACCTAGTAAAATCCTTTTTATTGAAGTGGTTATTTAAGTCTTACAATAGATTGAGGGTACTTATTAATACAATTCTGTGGTTTTTCTTTAAAGCAAACTCGGTAAGTACTTCTTCTATCAGTGCCGTAACAAGTCTGTCTTGGCACTGAGGAACAGAAGGCACTATTGCCAAGGCCGTATTTGTAGCTATTACGTTGGGAGGGACAAAATAGAAGCATAATGCACAAAAGTATCCATTATCGCGCGAAGCTCGAAAAATTTGAGCTATTTTAGACCGAAATCAATCTGCAATGCATTAAATTTGCGCGTAGCGCGAACATTTTTGCGATTTTATGCACTTTTTTGGTAAAATAATGTATAAACTGCAACACATAAACTTGAGAATAGGTGCTTCACTAATGAATTTATGCGACTAAACTTTGATGATGATTGGATCAACATTTTTTGGAACATCCATGCTGGTGATCCAGATCGTTTCCCAGAACGAACTTCTAAAATCTTTATTGATTTCATGAGAATCAGAATCAACATAGCGTGCACGCGATACAATTGCTCCTTTGTTGACACATCTGTGGTTTCGTACACAAGAATGGAAATAATATTTTGCTTTATGTATTTTAGTTACAATTATATGTTTATGTTAATTTATAATTCTAAATCAGAACAATGATAGCAATGAGAAACATCAGTATTCTAAAATAAAAGAGACAAAGCTGTATTTTAAGCGGTGAGATTGCAAACAATGATATCTTACACACAGGTTATTTACGTTCACAAATTTTCAGCTTTAAAAAGGCCGTGGTTGAATAGTATCTGTATCAATTTCATTAATTGAGGAAAGGCCAATAATATCTAGTGTAAGCGACAATAATCTGGGGGGTGCTTCAGCACCCTCAGCACCCTTAGTGGCTACGGCCCTGCTGAATACACAGCCGAGATAATTTTTAAAAGATTGTTGTAAGTAATGAATAAATAGATGACAATGGAAACCATTGAATCATATTTACTTTAATTTTTAAGTAACTCAAACAATGAATTTGCATTGGTCCTGGAAATTATTATTGTTTAATCTTAAAAATTTTGACGATTTTGCTGCTCGCATGGTGTCATGGTACCATTATCAATCCTCTTTATACATGTATAGGTTGTTCTCTTGTTAATAGTTATAAAGTTATAATCGGACGAGTTCTGGTTTTGCTCCCAGACAGGGGAAGAGTCCCTGTAGAATTGTAGCATTTTTACATATCATAAATATCACTTCGTAAATTCTTAACAGGTATGGACAGAGCCTCATAATTAAAATATCCTTCAGCCAGTAGGCTGATTTTTCGCTGCAAAAAATTCAAGCTGGATGAAATTTCATCCAATAGTTTTATACTATAAAATTATTTCCCTGGTTACACACAACTGAAAAATTGGACGAATTTTCCTCCAACTTTTACAGAGAAAAGCATCCTACTGGCTGAAGCTGTTTTCGAAAATAAGCCTATGTCCGTACCTTATGGTCTACATACGTTGGTTCAACCAATATGTAGTTTCAGGCAACAAAAAGCAAATTAAAATATTTTAAATTACCACAAACGCCAGTTAATTACATGTTGAAATTGAATCGCGATTGGCGAGCCTAATGGCAATGTCACCTTGTACTTTTTGTTTTCATAAACATTATAATTCCACATGTCATACACCTTCTTTATTATCTTTATTTAAATAGCTATATAAGCAATATAATATGTAATGTTAGTATTTTGTAGGCTTTTGAATAAATAACGTATATTATTTATTATATTTATGGTAATAAATTCGAATAAATAAAGGTGTGTGCACAAAATATTCCTACACCATTTACAATTTTTGAAGCTAGTACGATTGATGTCTACAAAGTCATGCAAACTATTATGTAGTGGGTATTTTAGTAACGACTGTTTATTCTTCGATTGCTTGTGACAGCCCTCACTTTCAACCACATACTAATATTTTTCAATCGTCTTTGAGATCTTTTAAAAAATAATTTAGCCCTCCTCTTTCTTACAAATTTCAATACAATTTCACCCAAAAAAGCAGCAGATGACAAAACACATCCCATGTAAAGAATTAAGAACGAAAGTTTCAAATTCTCCATTCCCAGCTTAGTAAGACCATTTCCTTGATGATTTTGTATATCCCTTGCCAATTTGTTGTAAAGCTCACTTCCTTTTTCATCTTTCATCATTTTCTCACTGCCAGCCTGTTTCAATTCGTAAATAGCATCGTCTTCCCATTTCTTGTAAATAAATGACTCGTAAAAGGCGGCTGTTATGGGCTCAAAAGCATCTACAAAAATTGAATGTTTCTGAAAACCCACGGACACGGAACATTCCAATACAGCTCCTTTGGAAAGATACACGGGTTCTACATCAGGATTCAAAGTTAAACTTTTGGCCACCATCACAACAATAAAAGGCCACCATCCAATACAAACCGTTTTCGGGTTAACTAACGATATTTTCGCACACTCAACTGGATTCATATTCATCTTCAACCTTCGATTAATTTTCATTATTGTCGGTGTTTGACTTTCCTTAAAATAAACTTCAGCAATTCCTCCGACATTATTTAAAATGTACGAATAATCATCTCGCTGAGCCAGCTGATCAAAATTTGTAGGAATGACTTCAGCCACTGGAATTGTGAGGAATGATACAAGATTACTTCTATACGCCGTTCCAACGACTATTATCAACAGCATGTACAATGCACCAATAACCCACATTCTTGGAGAAAAATTAAAAGGTTGTTCCATTGAAGTCGCCATGTGCATTAAAAATGATGTGGAAATCAGCTGACAACCCGATTCCACATTTGTTTTGTCGGTGTATATAACAAACCATGTTATTATAATCACAATTGCAAAACTTATTCCAATCAGGATCCAAGCGTCAAAGTCGAACGGGTAGAGAAATGATTCCCATTTAATTTCCATGTCAGGATTTGAAGTGACAAATCGCAGGGATGCAAATCCAATGACACTTGCAAAATCTAACAATGAGAACCATGCAAATGTTTGACCCGTTATCAGTTCTATGTCGTAATCGCCGTATAGTACATTTGCCAAAGAACCTATCCACGTTCCATTATCCAATTGTTTTTGATAGCCTTCACCTTCAGGAAACATATGGATGAATGTCGTGAAATTGAAAGCCTTGGATGCCTCAGCAATAATGTTGTAGTGGCTTCCTGTGTAAATTTCTACACCGCTGATATTCTTCACATGGAGATAAGGGGGAACTCGTGTTGTTGTGATACGGATATGTCTTCCTCGCAGATTTTTCCCAATTTGTGGTCGTCTTAGAAAATTTTCCATGTTTTCCAACTTTACATTCACCATTTTTCCATTATCGTACGTCGGAGGATCCAAAAATAAAGATGATTTGTTGTTTGTCAAGGAAATGCCAATTCTGCTTTTAAGATTTTGAATCACTTTGTTCGCAACGACGAAATTTAAAAGAGTATTTTCTTCTGATATAAAAATGAATTGGTCTTTTCTTTTATTTGCACTGTTTGTAATTGTTGTACTTATTTGTGGGATAGATTCAAAGGATGTTATCCAGAATACGAAAATCATGGCTTCCAATGTGTGATGCGTGTTTCGAATGTCTTTATCAAAACACCCAGTGATTGATGGATAATGAGAAATTACAAATTGCTCAAATTCATGGTTGTTTGAGCTTAAAGTATTTTTTGTTGTATTTGCATGTAGACGAACAGTGAAAATTTTCTGATGGTTTTCTCTTATGGCATATTCCAAAATTTGTAGAAATGTTGACTTAAATTCTTCGTTACTAGTCAATATATTATTCATATCGTGAATGTTTTGTGAAGATTTGCAAACTTGGGCTAAGCTTAACACAAAAATGGCTATTGCTATACACACATGTTTCATGTCTATTATATCCATCACAGTGTTATCTATAATGTTTATTTTTCTTCGTGGGAGTATTTTGATCATAATTGTTAAGAGAAATTGAGAATTGAAAATTTTCTGCGGAAAGTTGTCAATATTAAAAATTATTATGCAATTAGAAAATGATCTAAATATGCATCTACTTAATACACCTTTCAGGGTTGCCAGATATACTCAAATCATGAGTATTTTACTCAAATTTAGCGACATCCTCAAAATTCTCATGAGAATGCCAAAATACTCAAATTATACTCAAATGTACTCAAACGTCTTCAAAATAGCAAAATCCAGGGTATTTTCAAGTAAAAATTAGTATAATTCTTTATTATTTCCATTTTCATTTCACTTTTTACTAAATCTTTCGAAATATTACGTATTTATGGATGTTTTTTAACGTTTAAATACAATATTTCATCAAATTTTGTTACATTTATAAACAAAGGTCGGAAAAATAGGTTTTCTGAAATGCCAAATATGTACCTAAATATGTACAAAAAATGGCCGAAATATTTTCTTAAATATTTTTTTTCAAAACTGATTCAAACTATATTAGTATAAAATGAATTCTGAAAGACTATATTAGTATTAGTTAATGTCGAAACTCGCCATAAAACTGTATTTTTAGAATTTGTGAGCTCACAAATGCTACAACCACTATAACAAATATTAGATACAAATATTCCCCTGTACGATCTTGCGTTCTATACTAAATCGCCACTTCAGCTCCT
>JAQFYB010003629.1:0-18810 GCA_034694085.1 Pogonognathellus longicornis | reverse complement strand
ATGCTTATTATTTTGTATTGATCTATCCAACGATCTCGGCAATGAATTTTAAGAACTATTGAGACGAATTCATTTCAAAGTATGTTGAATTTTTTGAAGCTGTTACTATTTATTGTTAGTATTTTACCCAGGCTGACTGAAGGAGCCACATCTTCTGCCAATGTCGTTAAGAGCATGGCAAGGCTTCCCATTGGCAAAGGACATCGCAAGAAAATGAAGAACCAATAGCAATACATTTCAGCAATATTGTCCGAAAGAATGTAACGAAGTAATTTTTTCAAATTATCAAAGATTACTCTTCCTTGCTCAACTCCTTCCACAATAGAGGAAAAATTATCATCTAGAAGAATCATATCAGCCACCTCCTTTGCTACATCAGTGCCACATATTCCCATTGCTATTCCTACATTCGCTTTCTTTAGAGCTGGTGAATCATTCACTCCATCCCCTGTTACAGCAACAACGTGGCCTACTCTTTGATACGATTCCACGATCAAATATTTTTGCTCAGGGCTCGTTCTAGCGAAAACTATTTCTTCGTAAAACCTAGAAACAATAAAAGTAAAAACATTGTAATTCATACTACTAATTAGTCATATCATAATTAATTTACTGATTGCTATTCATTGTGCTACTAAATAGCTGAAATACTGCGAAGTTATAATAAATGGATTAAGCATTACTTTAGAGCTAGGGTAAATGTTAGTTTTATATTCCCAAAATAATTTTACAGCAGAATTCATGGGAATAATGTTTCCAGCTACTACATGAGAATTCGTGCTGCACGAATAGAACTAAGGTTTGTGAACAAAGACCTTTGTGAAACAACACGCACAGAACGACGCGACTCTAGAACGCAACTCCATTCTGAATAACTAAATTCTCGTCTTTGTTTATAAACGTTACTTCACACTATTTAGTCGTGCTATTAATGAAGGGTTAATAATGTATTATGTGTGCAAAATTAAATTCACGATGAAAAATGAGCTTTGAAAAATTTGCTTAACCAATTAAAAATTAATTTCTTTTAAAATAATGAAAACAAATATTCATAAATAAATTCAACTAATGCTGGTGTATATATTATTGTATTAAACAATTATTATACTTACTGTACAAAGTTGTCCAGTTCAGGTGGACTCATTTCTTTTAATTTCGCACCGGTTATAACTGCACTTTTTCTTCCAGTGATATGAGCCTCATCAATTGATTGTAAGGTTCCATTCAATTCCAAATCGTCTACCAATATGTTGTCTATGGAAAGATTTGTCAGCATTTCAGATGCACTGAACTTTAAGTTTCATTCAGTTTCAATGTACCCTCACATTCACTCATTTAAAAATAATTGGAAATTGCAAACAAAATATATGTATATACCACTATTATTGTCTGATACGATTCCTACTGCCTTCGCAATGGCCAAAGCTGTAATAGGGTTGTCTCCAGTCACCATTGCTACTTTAATTCCTGCAGAACGACATTTGGAAACTGCATCGCGTACATTTTCTCTAGGTGGATCCAACATGGATATCAAACCAAGGAAGCGGAATCCTTCCAGGATAAAAGTTTCCTCATCTTTGAATTCGTATTCTTTCGTATACTTATCTCCAGGAAGGTTGTAATCACAGAAACCTAAAATGGAATGATGAGCAGATTTTAGCTTTAATTAGTATTCCTTTTCTAAAGTAAAAAGTATGAATCAGAAATCAAATAATAAATATGATTTTTCTTTACCAAAAATCCGTTCTCCTAATGATCCCAATTCATTACAAACTTTCTCAATTTTAAGTTTCCAGTTTTTATCCAGCTTGTATTCATCGTCTCCTATTAATATCGTACTACACATATCGATAATTTTTTCCGGTGCACCCTGATAAACAAAACATAATTTTTTATGTTTCTGTAAATTATAACTTAAGTAGGTAATTCGTTTTATACTGTATACCTTCATCGTTAGTAAATAGTTGGAATCTATTTGCCTGTCAGCATCAATGTAAGAATGTATGGTTATTTGGAACTTATTGGCCGATTTGAAAGGAACTGCAAAAACTTGTCCATGCGAAGCTTTAATTTTTTCTATGCTTTTCCCGTAGGTCATATGCATGCATTTTAAAATCGCTATTTCTGAACTGTCTCCGTTTGCCTCCCGAGTTGCTACTGGAACATTTTCTTGGTTTTCTTTAAATTGTGCTCTAGAATTAAGAATAGCTACTTTGGTCAAGGCCAAAAATCCATTTGAATGCTCTCTGACATCGGATGTCCTGTTTTGTTTGCTTATGCACAAGTCTGCCTTTGTTACGATATCATCGAACCACAAATGCGAGACAGTCATTTTGTTTTCCGTCAAAGTTCCTGTTTTATCCGAACAAATGACAGATGTGGAACCCAATGTTTCCACTGCATGTAAATGTTTTACAAGACAATTTTTTTCTGCCATTTTCTTGGCTGCTAAAGCTAAAAGAACTGTCATAGACACATTGAGATTCTCTGGAACGTTTCCTACAACAATCCCAATGACAAAAAACAAAGACTTCACCAATGAGTAGTTCATCGAAAGTCCTACACCGAAAAATACAACACCAAAAAATAGGGAAATGTATGTCATGACTTTCACTATTAAGTTCATTTCTTTGGTGATGGGTGTGGGTTCACGTTTAATATTAGATGCAAGAGTAGCCATTTTTCCCATGAAAGTGTTATTACCAACACTAATCACGATTCCCTTTCCATAACCTAGAGAAAAAAAATCATAAAAGCGATGTCAGATATTGGATACCTATGCGAAACTTTTTTTTGGTCTTGGAAAAATTTTGAATACATTGTAAATACCTTCTAAAATACAAGTGGAGAAGAAAGCCAAGTTTTGAGTCTCTAATGGATTTTTATTTGTATATACTGTAGAACGCTTCTGAGGCTCCGATTCGCCGGTAAGGGAGGAGTTGTCTACTTTCATTGCTTGACATTCAATTAATCGAATATCGGCTGGGACTTTGTCGCCATATTCTAATTGCACAAGGTCTCCGACAGCAAGCTCACTTGCCAACATTTTTTCCATTTTTCCGTCTCTCCAAACATTAGCAAAATGAGGAACGAGATTTTTAAACGATTCCATAATACGACTACTTTTGTATTCCTGGTAATATGAAAACGTTCCAGCGAGGAGAACAACGAAGAAAAGGCAAATCCCAGAATACAACTGTGAAAATTGTATGCAAATTAGTGCAACGCCGGTATATGATCTTCAGGTGGGGCGAAGCGGTCCATACCAGTCCTATGCATTCTACCTTTCCATCTACAGCCTAGAGTTTTCCATCGAATTCTTTCAAATTTTGATATAAGGTAGTATTTGTAAATTTCGAGACACCATTGAGCTCCAAATTTATTATTTGAGCTATCTTCTAAGTTGCCGACGACTTCAAACTTCCAAGATTGTGACCTTGAAAATTTGAAGTCGTCGGCAACTTAGAAGATGGCTCAAACAATAAAATTGGATCTCAATGGTATCTAGGCATTTATAAATACTAACATGTATCAAAATTTGAACGAATTCGGTGGAAAACTCTAGGCTCTAGATGGAAAGGCAGAAAATACATAGGGCGGTTATGGAACGATTCGCCCCACCTGAAGATCATAAACCAAGCTTTAACTTAATTGAGCTCAACAACCTCACATTAATTCTAATCAACGTTTGTGACTCTTACATCATCTGCGTCTATCTCATTTGTGTAAAGATACTGGCCAAAGTAAGAGCCAATGCTCATGATGGCACAAATCCATAGTAAAAGGTTCAATCCCAACAGAGTACTTTTCAGGAATTTCTTCAATTCGGAGGATTTTTTCTCGCAACAAAATATATTTTTCCCGAATTTTAATTTATTTGCGATCACTTGTGCTTCAGAAAGTCCCTGCACATGTATTTTAATAAAATAAAAAATTGTTTTCATTCTTAATGCTTTAATTACATTGTACTTTTTGACTTACGTTATCCACATTTGTATTGTATCTTTTCGAAAGGATATTCAAAGAAATTTTATGGTCGTCCATTTCACTACAATGGAGCAGATTGTGACTCATTTCTGAATTAGGGATATGCTTCAATGAATCTGCCTCCTAAAATTAACATTCAGATAAATGAAAATAGAAGTTGTTTTACAATTTAACTTTATTTACACAAAACTCAAAACTAACCTCAATATCGTATGCATAGTTTTTTCGGTCCATGTTCTTTGTTTGCTAAAGTCTAAACTATAAAGGATCTTTTAAACGGACTTTTTTAAATTGCCTCAGTTATGTTACTACTTTGCTTCATATACGTATAATATTATAATATGTAGGTTTATTTAAAAACTAACAACATCGTGCATTTCTAAAAGTAAGAAACCAAGTTGAAATGAGGTCGGTATAAAACTTTAAATTCTCGTTAATATGAATTGAACAAATCAAAGGAACTACTGGATGAACTTACATTAGTCAGTAAGGAAATGAATTCATGTCAACTAAACGGTAACCGGTGTGTGTTGAAAATGAGAGTGCTTTCGATCCCTACACCTAGTAAGTACTAAATGTAAAGTAGATAGCTAACTTTTAGCCACAATTTTCTTTCCTCGTTGGTTGCAGATAAATATCATTTCTATTCAAATAGATTCTTCAGCTTTACTATTTTTGTGTGAGTTTTGGTGAGTACCTACATCAAATGGTTATTTTCCGTATCTAATATCTAATGCTAATTTAATGATCACATCATCCCATAATCTTAAGTGTCATGTCTTGTCTTACCTATATAGTAAGTAATTATCATCACTATATTACGGCATCACTGCACAACACTATTATGCTGCATTTACGAATCTGAATAATATTACGTCCAACCAAGTACAAGTGTTGAAACGTGCATATTCGTATGCATACTCATTCATGGCAGTTGGCAGACAATAAATGTTATATATTATTATAATCCTTTTGTAATTAGTACTTTTTTGTATTGTAAAGTCCAAAGTTCTATTCTGTAAAATTAAAACAGCAAATAAAAACAAAGTGTGTTTTTCATTTCATTTTAGGTCTTACAGACAGCCAATGTTTGGATGTGTGACAAGCTACAAAATATACAGGTTCAATAAAAGACTTTACTGCATTCAGGAATGACAAGAAAATTCGCATCAAATCCATCTTCTAACTGTTATTTTGTGTTTGTTCCCAAAATGTTCCTAAATTGTCTTTTTGGGTTAAAACGGCTTAAAACGTTAAAAAATCAAAAATTTTGGTTTGTATGGTCCAAAATTGAAATCGTGTCATTTGAATCCTATCTTTGTAAAATGAATGTTCTAGTCCAATTACAAGAATTTCATAGATATGTGTTCAGAGTGGCACGTTGCTCTAACCCCATTTTCCGGTAAAAGGAGCATGAAAAAATTGTAGCTTAGGTATATCAATTCTTTGTGCCCCATTTAGAGTTTCTAGATACACACCTTGTTCAATTCGTTCAAAAATTTTACAATTAGAGTTCTAACAGTTATATAATACTATAGTTTAGTGCTTAAACGTCAAAAGGTTCCAAAAGTAATTATTGTGTCTTAAACACATTCAACTTAAGAATTTTTAATCTAAATCTTTGTACTTTGAATGTGTCGTAATCATAGGATTTATAATTTTTTTAAACAAGCAGCAAGTATAACTTTCATCGATGTATGTATAATATTGGTTGAGCCCATTTATGGATATTTGTTTTCAAGTTTAATTTTATAAGAATTATTTTTCACAAATTTTTAATTATTTTTTTGTTTTAATTGGGTCAGAATATTTTTCAAAGAACACTTTTATTGTGAATTTAATTTTGTTAATCACTTACGCATTATTAACTATTCATTAACATCAATACTAAATAGTGCGAAGTAACGTTTTTAAACAAAGACGTTTGTGAAATCAATGTGCCATGAACAATGAAATTGCCTGATCGGCTAAATTCTGATATGAACCGCTTATGGACAACATAAACATTAAAAAGCCGTTGTTTCACAAAGGTCTTTGCTCACAAACGTTACTTCTATTTGTGCAGCACGATTTGTGTTGTGTTCTGTTAAACCAATTCTTTGTTCGTAATCGTTATAAACCAGCATTTAGACTCTGTTAAAAATTACACGTTCGGTTTTATTGTAAATATTTGTAATATCATCCAGCTGTATCACTCTTCAACAATTTTTTGTTTTCAGGATTCAATTCAATTACCCGATATAATAATAATGTTTTTACGTAAAAGTAGGTAGAATTTAAATATTGGAGCTTCATAAGCAGGCACGTATCCAGAGTTTCTCTTAGGCGAGGTACACTGTAAAATGCAGTGCAAAATGTTGGTGTATGAAAAATGCACAAAGCTATATTTTTTATAGCAACAGATTTTACATTGATATTATTATGAGAGTATCGGGCTCTGTACTGATATGTTTAATCAATTCTCGAAATTATACGATGTATTCGTTTTTATACATAACAGATATCTGCATGATCACTTGTACAGCACATAAGAATCTCTTTAGGTCTGCATGACTGCTTGTTTTTGGTCTGGTTTTAAGCAAACAAATAAAACAAAACAATCGGAAATGAATGCAAATTATGCAAATAGTAATAAAATGTAAAATATTACCAAGAAATCTTTGAATAAAAATAGCGATGACGTATTTTTTTCGTGAAGTAAACAATGTCAAGTTGAATAAAAAATATAGTAAACAATATGAAAATGTAAACTACTTCGAAGACAAAAACAACTGTCAAAAAGACTTAACTATTCGGTTTTTCATCCCCCCATATGAATTAATTTATTTTACCTAGTGCCTAGTATTCTTTTGAAAACAAACATTCAACACTCAACAAAAATTCACAAACAAACAAATAATTTTTATATGAGAACCTGAATTGTGAGTAATTTGAATCAGTACTAAAATTAATTACATTAAATTCATTTTGAAATAATCAATGTCAATAAAAATATTGTAGTAAACCATTTTTAGTAACTAAAACGCATTACAGACAGATAAGTCAGTATTACTTGTGCAAAAGAGATGTAACAATTATGTCATAGTGTATAGCAATCCCGTTTGTTAGTAAACATCTTTATCTTATAGACCTACTTAGATTCTAAAACTTTTATTCGTGTGTAAATCTAATGCAATCTGATGAGGAAATGAACTAGATGCATTGTATTTTGTATTGTACACTTTTGATAATTTCAAAGTATTACTTTATTTTTATTTTTCTCACGTTGCAACCAACATAGGGCGATGGTTGTATCAACAACAATTGTAATAATTACACACATTTCTATGTAATAATCAGCTTCACATTTTCATTAAAAATTTAAAAGCATTACAATACACATTTCATAATGTATTATACCTTGAGTATATTAAATTAGTATTTACATTAGTATCTATAGATAGTACCAACTTGGTTAGTATAATACCTAATTATTTTATTTAGGTAGGTATTGTGATATGTCCATTTTTACTGTACATTAACAGCAAATAATTTGCAAATGCTTATTTCTTTACCTACACTTTTGCTTCACACTTTTTCCTTGATGGATTTAATAAAAGATGAACAGTTCATCTTAACTTAAGTTAATAGGAAACAAAGAATTGAGCAAGACCAAAGGCAGACCCACTTGTATAACATTCACAGGACATTATAATAATCCCAAGTCTTCTACTAAAGAGTAGTGAAGCAAAGGTCGATTTGATTTCGATATAAGAAGTGATCAACATCAGTGCCGTAACAAGCCTGTCCCGGCCGTGAGGAACAGTGTGCGGCTGTCGGTACTAAAGAACGCCCAAAGAAGAGCGCAGACTAAATACCTAAAATACCATTTGATACTCAAACCGAAAAAAGTATGAAATGCATCAAATTCGCGCGTAGCGCGAAACGTTTTTCCAAATTTGGTGCAAATTGAAAACAAAATCGCGCGTAGCGCGAAAAATTTTGCGCTTTTTTGCATTTTTACGGCCAAAAGAACCACTTTTTTTGGATTTTGGGAGAAATGTACTAACATATTATAACATTCTTTACTTAACTAATGACTTTGTCCATAAGTGAAAAATTAAGTCTTATAAGATCACGGTCGTCAAGGTGAATATTATTAAAATTAAATATTTAGGCAGTCATCCTGGCCCGGCCTTGTTGTGTCCCGGCCGTGAGGACGTTCCTCACCTCCCCTCCCCATCGTTACGGTACTGATCAACATTACTTTTATTTGAAGGTCTTAACAGTCTCAAGCAAAGCGATTACAACTTACGTTATAGGGCGAAGAATACTACAATTAAAGATATGTATTTGCAGGCGGTTGGTAATTCATCTTTTTAAACACAACTACAACACGCCTGTTGTACATGTACAGATTGTAAAAGTAAGAGTAAGGATTAGCGAAACAGCAAATGAGTGTTAGCAAATGACCAGACCTTCCTTGTGTGTACACATTAAACAGTGAGTGTATATTATGAGAAGGACGTTGTGGTAAGTAAAGGATGGTTTGTTATAATACGCATATTTTATACATGCACTTGTTTCTACGGTAGATAGTAAATACTAATTAAAACGCAAATGACCATTTGCATTAATATTTAATCTCATCTCATCTACATAAGGTTAATATATCTTAAATATTCACTGCAGTAAACACATAATATACTAGTTCTATATACATTGCCGACTAGTATTACATTGTCTTATTCTTAGTACAAAGATAGATCTGATATTGTAGTTCTTACCATCTTACCCAGCCCAATTCTCTTCATTTGAAAACATTAGTGTTGAACAACTCAGTCAAACCAACAGCGCAGAACGAAAAAATCTCATACACATTTTTGGATTAATACGTACTTAATTTTGTTATTGTGTAGTTATTGTGTAGTTATAATTGTATGTACCTATACTTAATGGTAGCTATATTAAACTAAAGTAGCCCTTACTAACCAAACACCGTATTATATAAATACATTAGACTTACACCAACTGTAGTGCTTTATGTATTTTATTCAGTATAAGTGTCTGTTTCCATTCCTTTAGAGCTATTTATAAAATATAATGTGTAATGTGTAGTATACCTAATACAATAAACTTTAAAATCAGTAATAGGCTCATTTTAGTTCATTAAATGAATTCTGTACTGCCAAGAATAGTTTATATTATTTAGTGCTTACGGTTACGCTAAATTATAATGTTATGTATTATCTGTGTATGTAGGGATATCGGCATATTGATATAATATGCAAGCGTGTATTATTCAACATACAACTAAGAACTAATAATAATAACTCATTCAGCCTTTGTGTTTTTTCGCCGTATTTATTGCGATAGGAATGATAGGATGTATTTACAGGGGCAGGGCAGGAGTAGTGGTAGTATGTGCATAATTTTCAGACAAATAAGACCTACTGACAGATTAGTCATAAAAATTCAAATGCATGTCTTCATACTCCTTTCTAGTCCTCCAACCGCTAATTGCACATTCTATATGGTATTTAGTTTAAAAAACTCTGTTGCTGCCATTTTTATGATTGCCTTGTAATTAAGTTAATTTGTCTTCGCGTGTACTGCTAATTTGTTACATGGCAAAAATATCTTTGTAATTGTAAATTCAAGTAGATTTGCATTCTGAAACGGCTCACGAATCTTAAATGATAGCCATGGAATGGAATGCTTTGATATCAACGCATAAAAACAGTTCTAAACACTAAAACCCTCTGAGAGTTTTGGAATAGGGCCCATAGGAAACATAAAACGTTATCATATATACAACTAGTAAGTCATCTCATCAGTCACAAAAAATCTTTCATGCCATTCAAATTACAAGCTAGTCCACTAAAAGTTCGTACCATAATGTACCTGAAGTGCCATTGTCAACTCCATTGTTTTAATTACCCTTAAGAACATCCACATAAAACAGAAAAAAATGCTTATAGACCATACACAAATATAGGTGTATAACTTATGATATAGAGTGCTGATGAATGTAGCATTGAATCTTGAAGCTGACAAATTACTATAAAAAATGTCAAAAACGGCTTAACATGAGTTGTGATTACGCGTGTATCACATCCTAGCAATATCTACTAATATTATGTAGTAACAAAAGTTAATATTTCGTAGCTAATGTGTTTAAATGAGTACAACACAATATACTTCTTGTTAATGCGAAGCTATCAAAAATTATTAAAAAGTAATTGCGTAATAAGGAATGAATTAATAACGCAGGTTCTTATTCCTTCACTCTCACTCAGAATGTCTTGTAACATAATAATATGCCAGGGATATAATTGTATTGTATATTAAAAGCATATTTTATACAATCAAACAGTCTATTCAAAACAGATATAAGTAAGTATCGGAAAATTGGCGGAATGTGCAATTCTACTTGATATTGTATAATTTAGTATTCATGGAACGTTAAAAGAACAGAATATAGAGAAAAAGATTAATTTTTGCTATTTACTAAATTTACTAATACTAAACCTTTGATAGCTGAAGTGATTTTAGGGTAGCTGGGTGAATCGGTCAAAACCAAAAGGTCAATGGAGGATATAAGAGTCAAAGCTAAATTGGTAAAGAACATAAACGTCAAAATGAGATTCACATAGATTTAGTTCGAAAAGCAAAGATATGTATTTAGTTGCATGCTTTTATTCCTAACATTACTACTATGACTTAGGAGCACAGATAGTATTTTTTACTTCGACAATGAACTTCTTTAATTAGGAAAAACCCTATCTATCTATATAATGTCTATCTATAGTCTAGTTTCCCTATCTATACCCGATGGAACAAACCACTACGTTTGTATACCTAATTTCTTATCTTATTTATCATCCATTTATTTATTTGACTCTAATATGCATTGTCTTATTAGTCCTTATGTTTGACTGTAATTGATTTGACTTTATGTCATTTGACTGTTTTCGTCATTCGCCTTTGACCGTTTTGCTTTGACCGATTCGCCATGGACCAGCAGCTGATGCAAGCGCCCTTTGCTTGTACACTTGGCTCAGAGCTCAAACAGAGGACAGACAGACGCAAAATTGAAAACCATAATGTCACGTTCTGACACCTTTGCTGCACTCTGCACTATCTGCTCGTATGTGAATAAGAGTTGATTATGGCTTGAACGATGAGGATAATTAGAGATCAGCCAAGTGGAATGTAAGTACAAGATTACCATAGTGTTTTTGAAGTAGCAAATAATAGCATTTGAGTCATAAGCTCATTAGCTGCGCAATTTAGTGTAGAATTACTATTAGCCACAGATAGGATGATGATCATGATGGCGTGTGGTAGTAAATCAATCTCTCTTTGAAATTCTTGGGTGCATTTCGTATTCATGTTTATACTCATCAACCATAATGTATAATACCATTAAACACCTCTGATTGTAGTTTGTACTATGTGCGGGGTTATAAATTTTCTTCAGAATCATCAGGTATTTTATCCTGAACAAAATTTTCCGGTATATCTGTGTAAGTGTATTTTTTATCGTTGCTGGATCTTTCTTCCGCTGTGGTTGTTCCCGTTTCATATGGATACAATTCCTCTTGATAGCAACAAACAAGTCCTTTGGGACAATCCGTCTAAACATCAAAAACCAATTATTTTTTACCAATTATAAAACTGATTTATTGCCACTTTCATAAAAGCAGTTCTAATTGTAAGTATTATGAAGTAATTCTTTGACTTGACATTTCAACAATATGATTGCTGTGTTGTGCTTGTAATGCATGCAGTGTTTGATTCACAAAAACTTCAAACGATTATCTAACAGAATTCTTTGTCTTTGTGATTTGTAATGTCGAGGTAAACAGAACGGTTTCATTACCACTACCACGCGAGGTTCATTCTTTAATTTCTTTGTATGCAAATGGAGACCTAATTATCCACTGTAGTGAGAGTGTTATTTGCCTAAGCCATTTTATTGATGTTTAAAATACAATCTTGAGCATAATCACTTTATTGTATTATCTGCCTGTATTGTTTGAGCACATGTTACACACACAAGTTCTTTGCATCTGCAATGCTGTACAAATATCGTTTACATAAAAATAAACTTTGTTGAAACGGAGATTGAACTTATAATATAGACTCACAATTAATTGTTCTATTCAACCTGCAAAATGTATCTATATAAATAATGAATGAAAAGTACCGACTGAAAATTCTAATTACTTGACAACTTCTGATTTCTGATTATATAACAAGTAACTGTAAGTATATATTAATGTAATGTGCTAAGTATAGAGCAAAATATTTATTGAAAGAGTGAAACAGATATTACATCTATATAGTTATACATTATGCATTATCTACAGTTTGCTCTAAACATAAACCAGAGATAATTTTAAGGTGACCTTACAAAAAATAGATAGATAAAAGATACCTTAGGCTTTATTGCAATGGTAATGGTCGAATGTGTAGGACTACCGTCTTGAATAATAAAAACTATCTCTGTACACCGTTTATCTGCAAGAAAGGTGATTTAAGAATATTTCGCAGATCGAGCTAACAGATAAGCCTTATAAGTGCCATAAAGGATTTCGTTCTAATTTTATGGGTCAGGGTGAATCCCAATCTTTGTAGCTGTAGTTGAAAGTTGCACTAGTGCAAATTACAAATTCCTTCATATTCCTTCTTCTAAATGCTTGGGTTTTGAATGCAGTCGTCTATGTTTGCTCTATTAGATCTTGGATGGCATATTGCAATTAAATGTGTATTTTATTGCTACCTCACCACACTAAACATAGGTGTATAGTGTATGCACAACATGCAGATATTCACTATATTATTAGTATTAGTGTGTGTGTGTGTTGTTAATAAAATAAGTGTAGGAGCGTAAAGAAACTTGCCTTCTCCATTTTGCTGCATGGTACAATGTTATGGATGACCCAGAGCGCCAAAGGTGTCCTACACGTTTCTTGGCATCCTGCCGTTTTCACTTGAGCTGTCACGTTTTTGTACATTGCTATTTAAAGTTATCAGATAAATAAGCCCTGATTAGTTCGATTGGATGCTTATTATTAATCATTCTCAGATTACCACTCTCAGTTAACATGACTCGATAGAATCCACATACAACCATCCCAACATCACTCACACATCCCACTCAACCTCCACACAGTAAACTGATCTTCGTCTCAAGTGAATCAGTCTTGACATGAAACCAACATCCACAATATCTTCACTCTTATCATCCAAACAAAATAAACTTTGGACCGAGTGTACTTAAGTCTACAAATGACATGATGTAATGTTAAAGAAGGGGTAGAACAAGAACTAATCAATATGGTTAATTCTGAGTTGCAAATAGTAATCATGCAGTACAAAATAAGCTTTACTAATGTATTAGCTTGAATAACTAGGTATGCAATGCACTATGCAGGTATATGTAAGCGAAAACAGCAAAAACATTAGACTGGAAAAAAGAATTCGTGTTTTATTGCTTCCGTATATTAATCTTTCATACCAAATTACATGCAATTCATGTATGGTTAATTTGAAATTACCTATAACATCATCCAAATCGAATTTAAGTGTAGCGAGAGCGTGGAAAAAGTTAAGCTCCAGCTCTTCGTTGCTTCTGAGACAATTAATCGAAGAAATTATGCTGAGAGTGAGAATGAGAGCTGCCGCTGTGGTTGTCACACTTTTTGCCGCAGCGAAACACAGGCGTGGGAATCTCATGTTTACTTGTGGTTGCTCAACTCCAAGATTAATTGCACTCTGGTAAATTAATCACTACTACGTCACAGGTCTCACCATGCACGACACTGATAAGATTATTTAGTGTTCTACAATGCTCTAGTCCTGCATAGAATGTCACCCATATTTAACAACCTAGAAACCATCACATGAGCTTAAGATTAGTCATGCAGCACTAGCAGACTACCAATAATTCCTTTAAATTGCAAAGAACAGTGTGCTCCCTTATAGACTCACATTCACTTGCACTCTGAAAAATCACAGGCTTGGATTTAAAATATTGCTTGTATCTGCAAATCTTCACTTGAGATGGAATTCAATAATAGTTTTTTTTTCATACACAATAATGATTCCTAAAAAATATCACCTCCCACTGTAATAGCCTTTAGAATAATAATGAGACAATTTTTTACGCGAGTGATCAGATCACTTGAATAGAATAGAACTTGTATACGGAATTAGTAGTATGGGTATGAATATAGTAGGGTGCTTTAGTTTTAGCCTCCACACTTAGCTGCTAATAATATTCTTACAGTAACATAGTATTATATTGTATAATTATTAACACTAATACACTGACAGTAAATTCCTTTACACATTTCACTGGACAAAATTGTATTCAATATAACTATTTGCCAGTATAAGAACGACATGTGTCAAATGGAGTTTTACTGGACTTGCGAGTGTAAAATGGAATTTGGTGTTGATGGCTTTGTTGGTGAAGATGAATGAAGCGAATTGTTGGTCGGCTTGTTCTTCTATAGAATCGCAGTGTAAAATGTATACATGCGAGCATAGAGTATAAACACAATATGCATATGGTGTGGTATGAAACTAAAGACACTAGCAACAGGTAGCTGATGAATCACACAATCTCAGTCACATAAAATGTATTATTAACCCTTTTGTAGCTGTATAGCTGTACAGTGCATTTTGTATACGATGCGATGTAAGTTAATGTCTGTAGGATGGGAAGAGAAGAGACCGAGTGTAAAAGGGCTCTGTAAGAACTAAAGTGAAGCCGCAGACAGTAGGACGGTACTACTATTATATTTATGAGTAAATTCAGTGTAGCTATAGCTAACAAAGCAATGTGCATGAACTATGAACACATATATATATATATACAAATAAATGCAGGACTAAATAAAACAAGTGTACCTATACATACCTACATTAAATTGAATCATACTGAAGTGCTGCTTAAACTCATGTGCACTGCACTACTGGAATACCACAACTCACTCGGCATTCTATGTAGCATACTTTCAACTTTTGTTATTTTGCAAAAAAACAAATGCAGTTAGCAGTTGTTTCGCTGCTGATTTCATGTTTTCCTTATGCATTACATCAAAATAGGAGTCTTCCTTGTAGTATTTACAGCGCTTTATCATTAAGGGGTCTATTATTACACCACAACTCAAAAGTCTGATATCTGATAAGATCAGTTGGGTACCTTAGTACCTTACCCACTACAGGAGCTTATAATGTTAAACGGAGGGCAAAATTATTCTGTGTTATTGTTGTTGGCTCAAGTTAAACTGAACGAAACGAACCGTAACAAAAACATACACAGTCAAGACGAATCCCAACAAAGAATTTTAATAATTATCATTACTACGCAGTAAGTGCTATACATATATGTATGGTATTTATATTCGTAGCTATTTTTTCAGCGGATATTTCGACAGGATCGTATAAGTCGTATCTGGGCTTCCCAGCATTAATTTTAATGACAGTTTTTGAGCAAGAGAAGTAAACGCAGTAAAAGTGTTTCACATAATAAGGCAGACGAGACGACAGAACTTACTTAATAATTGCAAGTGAGGTTACACAAGATAGCTGTTCTAGTGTAGCCTCTAGCGTAACAATTGTAATAAGTATGTAAGTAGATTTTGCAGATTATGGTTATTATAATTCACAGCTGCATCCGTCATAGTCATCGGACATAGAAATATTATACGCATTCATAGCATTTGATGTAAAATAAAAGTACATCCGTCCATTCGTACGTGGCTTGACTGTACTGTACATGTATCATAATATACATACAACATTTTTGTACTAATACATAGTTTGCAAAATGTAATACATTTAGGGATTAACGATTTGTATGACGATTGCGAGGATGAAGATAATAATGCTTTTGTATTTGTGACCATTTATTTAGAAGAATGGAGTACCTAGGTGTGTTATGTGTGCACATGAGATGCTTTATCAATCAGACACACTTGCTAGAATTAGAATATCAGCAATAACATTGTTATTATGAGATTCCAAGCACATTTCCTGCTTCATGCTCTCTTCTCGTATATGTAAGTAGGCAATGTTGATATTATAGTAAATAAATTGTGCTTGTGGGCATTACAATAAAATTCAGCTTTAAGGCTAATTATAGGAAATGTTCAGAGTAGCACAGTGAAGATATCTGTTTGACTCATGCTGATATTATTACTCATCTTGTCCATGTATTTTGTATAGGTAGTACTAGGTACGTGGGAATGGGACTTCCTCTTGTACTGCAACTTTATGAACTTGTAGTACAAGTCAAAGTATGCAAATGCAACATGAAACCTGTATTGAACTATTTATATGTCCAGACATTATATCTATATTAAACTAATAGATATAGATATAGCATTAAATGTATCTTCTGTTATGACAATGTAAATCCATTCAAACACACCTATATCTATTTTTGCTCAACCGTTCTAAATACAATATTGTAATAACAGTAATTTTTCTCTTCCTATTTCAGATAGCCACTCTCCAGGTACATAATGTCACATTCACATACCCATAGATTAGATACACATTGTTCATGTGTATACATATATATTGGAAACATTTTACAAATTAAATTAAGTCTCAACCAAAGCAAAAGCTTATTTTTATCTGACTGAAAGGTCTGTGTACTACACCCTACCCAACAACTGAAAGCATAACATTAATATCCATTACCCTCTAAGGTTTATATTATTGGTTGAATACATTATTACTCGTCACTAAATTGATCAAATACTGCATCTAATGTCGAATGTTGTACTGAATGGGAGCGAATGGTTATGCTGAGGGTAAACTAAACCGAATTTAAATAATAATAATGAGACACATTTACAGATATAAATTATTAGCCTGCTCACAAAGTTGTATGTGTATTTGTCGACTGAGATGAAGTTCTTCGAGAAACAAATATATCATAAAATTACATAGTCAATGGATTTATAATTTTAAGCAATAATTTTTCGAATCACCAAATTTGGATACAATGAAATTTAGAAAGTTGTGTAAAATGACGAGCCCTAACATCATTTACGACGACAATGTAAGCACTACATACTGTATTATTAATTATGCACGACCAAAGGGCAACATGCTATTCATGATGGTTACGTTACAATAATGGAGCAAACATTTTCATTTGTAAACTGAAAGGTCTTGAAACATTTAACATATTATATGTAAGATAGACGGGCAGTGTATGGTGCGATAAGACTCAGAGTCTGTTTATGTGTTATTCAAACCGAGAATTTCTTGAACTCGAGAAAGGTAAGAGAATTCTCGAGCATTTGGCAAAGCTTTAACAACACAAGCACTCAGGGCACTTCTGTTTAAGTTCATCGCAGTGGCATCGAACCATTCATTTGTATTCCCATCGAAGCACTCCACAAACGGAATTGTGGTTGTTCCTTCACACAAAGGATTCATCATCATTAAAACTCACATTATAACACTCTTTCTTCAATTTATGGATAGGTACTATGAAAAGATAACTCACCATTGAAACCGCCAATGACAAAAACCATATCTTCGACAACAACGGCAGCAAAGTTACTTCTGGGACTTGACATTTCCGGAATTAGTTGCCAATCCCCTGGTCTCTGAGGGTCATATCTTTCTGCAGAACTTAGTCGATTTATTCCATTGAATCCCCCAATAGCGTAGATAAGATTCTTGTAAGGAACGAGACTCACGCCACTACGAGGAGAACTCATTGGGTACAAAAATGTCCATTGATTTTCCTAAACAAATTAATTGGTATTCATATTATTATATAGTTTCAAATACCCATAAAACTATCGTTAGTAAATATACACAATAATATTAGTCAGAACAAAAGCCCCTCAATATGCCATTGCATCACTTACAGCAGGGTCAAA
This sequence comes from Pogonognathellus longicornis, assembly GCA_034694085.1. Lineage (NCBI taxonomy): Eukaryota > Metazoa > Arthropoda > Collembola > Entomobryomorpha > Tomoceridae > Pogonognathellus > Pogonognathellus longicornis. The sequence goes on along the minus strand of JAQFYB010003629.1, from coordinate 922 downwards.
CATTTCCACACTGTTTAAAACCTCCTGTCCATTAAAACCTCCAGCGATGTAAAGTTTTCCATTGTAGGAGCAGGCAGAAGCGTCACTACGTTGACGATTCATAGCAGGCATCATATCCCATTGGTTTTGTTCAGGTGAGTAACGCTCTACGGAATTCATTCGAGTCCTTCCATTGTAGCCACCCATAGCAAATATTTTTCCATCTATAGAAAAACGTGCCACATAAAGATATTAATTTGGAATATGGCTCAAGATGCATTGTCAAAAAATATTCTTGTCAATGAAGCTACCTAAGACACAACAACTAACGTAGCAACGAGCGTGGTACATGTTAGACTTTTCGCTCCACAGTTTGGTAATTGGATCAAAGCAGCGCACAGTATTGAAATGTTCTTGCCCATCGAAACCTCCGATCATGTAAATCATTTGACTCAGAGTTACAAGGCCATGGTACGCTCTGGGCGTTACGTCAGAGCTACTTATCAGGAACCAGCGATCTGCCCTGCAAAATTAACATCTTTAGATAAATTGTAAACCAAAAGGCTGTTATTTTAAGTGAGACAAAAGAAAAGAAAAGCTTAGAACCTGGGCTTACTTCGAATCATACGTTTCCATGAAACTGGTTGGACTTCCTGCACTCCATCCTCCAACGGCAAACACAATTTCAAAGGGAACACGAGGACGAGCCAAAGGATCGTTAAGGTCTACATCGATACCTTGCCGGGTGTCAGTTTGGGTCAAAAACATTGAAGCTTCAAAAAGAGATGCCTGAACCACCTATGACAAATAAAATAATTTACTCAACACAAAATTTGAAAGATGGACTAGACAGTAGTAACAGGGTATTAAGGCTTGAATAGAGTTCGGAAATTCTGATTATGATTTGAAGATTATGACTTACCGTTAGATTACGCTTAATCAT
>JAQFYB010003628.1:0-18815 GCA_034694085.1 Pogonognathellus longicornis | reverse complement strand
GTAATGAAACTTAAGATGTGCTCCATGGGTGGTTAGCCTAAAAGGAGCTGAATAAAAATACATACATACATACATACCTTTTCCGTAGATGTCTGTCAACCTATATGTCTGATGTAAAGAAAACAAATAATAACTCACCTTTGTAGCTAAAGAATATCTGTGAATCGTAAGATTATGTCTATGTTCAGCATTTTGGATATAAGCTCTGTAGGTGCCGAAGCGGACACCTTTCTTCCGTGTGGCATCAATAGGTGCAAAGGCTGAAATTATATTTGAGCTTTTTAGAATTTAGCCGATGATTATGTAAGCCAATAACATTACAATATGCCACAACATAGTATAATATATGAATTAGCCAGGAATTGGTATGGCTGTATCATTATCATTCATTACATTGACTCTGATTTGCACCATTCGCGTCTTTAACTTGATAACCCATTTCCTTCCCCGCTCTCAGAAAATATTCTCTTGAAGGGTGAAATCGTGTTCCTTCTACATGCAGCGGACCTCCGGTAGTATGGTAGCCTGCAACAGACAAATGCTTTAATGCTCATTTCTTTAGCTTAATTGTTATAATTGAAATAAAAGGCCAACCATCATCTTTAAAGTATCCGTCATAATCTTCCATTCTTTTGTACACTTTTTCCACATTTTTAAAAGCCCATCTGTCGTCGCCTGTGTGGCGAGCCCAGGAGTTATAATCCTCAGGATTTCCTATACACACGTATATTTTTTAGGCAAAGACAATCAGGCAATTTAATAATTTTAGTCGATTGAATAAAAACGAAATCTAAATACCTCTGTTGTAAATCATGAAATTCGTATTACTCGAGCCTTCATTACAATTTAATAGAAAATTAGTTACATAATATGTTTCATGTAATATCTTATTGTGAATAATAAACTAATATTTTAAAATGGCAAGCACATACCTCCCAATGATTTACCACTAGCAATGTGGATGGACTGTAAAATCAAACAGATTCAAAATTCAAATGCCATTGCAATTATAGGTATGCCTATATAATTCCTACTTCGGTGTGGACGGAAATGATACAATTGTGTGCAGAATAAACCAACCTGATTAACCATAGACATGGCTGCCTTGTTTAAAGGTACGGTTCTCAAATCCCAATCTATTTCTTCATTAAACAATAAGTATGGAGACATTCCAGGAACGTAAGTTAATGGATTAGGATCTGTTCCTGCCTCTATGAGTAGAACACTAAATTTTTCAGAGAGCTTTGCAGCGACTGCGGCACCAGAGGAACCACCTCCAACTGCAAAATAGCGTTTGTCACATCCACATCATTAGAATCATGGTCATTTAATTCTCTCGTGTGTATTTTCATTGCTAAATATTAATGAGTTGAAAGCAAATGAGATTTCTAAGAAACATACCAACAATAAACTCAAAAGTTTCTTCGGGGACTTTATTGTTCAATGTCTCGATGGTATCCATTGTCCGCATAATGGTTCCGAAGATAGTGACAATGATGGGTACAGCCATAGCAATTATCATTCCCGTCACCGGAGGCAGCGGGAGAGTTATAATTGTCCCAGCCAACTTTTGTACATTTTGTAAATCATCCATTTTTAACCAGTAATGATTTCTACTATGTTAATGTCTGCATATAATTGGAATGTTGAGTAGGTTTATGAATACAGATCAACTAGGGAAGTCAACGAACACTTCCCAAAAATTTAATTCAAAATTTTGTCGGTAACACAATTATTTTACTTCCACATATTATACAGTTGACTTTTTAAAGCTTGTCGTGTTGAATTCGTGTCACTACTAAGGTATCCGCAATTTAATGTCCTCGTAATTAGCTGTGACGTATTAATCCTCATAAAAATTTTATACGCTATGTGTACATCATTCCATTTCATTATCTTACTGAAAATGTGTGTAATGTTATGCAATAAATACTTTATACGAGAACACTTAGCATTTTACACAAAATGCTATGATTGTAGTGTAATTAAATGCATTCATTGTTTTATTCAACACTTTCAACCCACACGCTCATAAAATAAGTACAATTGGAAGAAATTGATAGTTAAATAATATTGGTTTATATGTTATTTAATATGTAAGTTAATATAGCATGGGTTATTTTACTATCAATGCTCATCACCAGCCTGAGATTGAGAATCGGAACAGTTAGTTGAGAATCATCCATAGAATAATAACATAAGTTGCTTATTTATAAGACGCTTCATTTTGTGTTGTAGAAACAATCCAGGGGGCATTTGGCAAGCAGTATATTTGAACAATGGTATAGTTATTACCACTAATGAAGCATTCAGCAAGCATGTATCAGCAATTAATTTTATACTGACTTTATTGCATGTAAAGACATTCATTAAACAATCCTTTTGTGTTTATATACCTATGGAAATTGAAAACACTTATTTTGCTACTTGGTTAGCATTTTACTATTTAACTTACTTTATTCATACCTAACCTTAACACTACCTAGTTGGTAAGATTTACAGATTAACGGGATCTAGAAAAACATATTGGAAACAAATGAGACAAAATGGAAAATAAGATTTATATACATAACAGAAGCACAATAAATACATAGTACTACATATTCATTTGAATGTATCTCGAAATAAAAGGATGATATGTCAAGCTCGCTATATTATATCCTTAGAGCATAGATTTAGTAGTTAGAAAATGTCTAGGGTATTTTAGGGAGTTTATTTAATGTCGGTTACATTGTAAGTGTGTGTACCTACCTATGTAATGTACGCACTCTATAGCGTCAATAGATTATCTCAACTTTTAGTATGAATTATGATTGATAGTATTATTTATCTTTGGTAGTATATAGGTAAAGTAGATATGTGTTAAATAACAGGATACAATAATAATGCATTTTGTTTGTTATTACTTTTATTCTTGTAATCACTAATCAACAAACTATTAGTAATACACTACAGTATATACCTGCAGAGAGCTCGAGAGGGACCATATTATAAATAAAGTATGAAGTTACACAACAGACACAATACGAGTACAGTAGTACACATAATAGGAATGAGACGCTTTTGCATCGGGTTTGGGGTAACGCTCTATTATAAAGACTTTAGACTAGACTAGAGATAAGCCACTCGAACTCACTAAAGTCATGAATGATGATAACAACATGCATGAAAAACATGTTTAGATTTAAGCTCATATATTTTGCTGGTGCTCTGCTTAAAGGTTATTTATGTGTGCATTTTGTACACCAATGAGATCAGCTGTGAATTGAGACTCCCGATCAGAAATGACCATTTACTTCTTTTCATTTCATTTGTAATTACGGCTGAAATAACACATAATTGCAATAAATACAAAACACAAGTCACCAAATAGCAATGGAAATATTAATTTCGAATAAAATATTTAGTCTCATTAGTCTGGCAGTTGTGTTTTTAGTATCGTTTTTGTCACTTCAAGCATTTGTTACTACGGGATCGTTTGAGGAAGGCCAAGATCCAGCAGTGACACGGTTTAGGGAGTACTTGAGAATTGATTCGTCACATCCCAATCCGGATTATGGTAAACGAATATTTCGTAGTAATCATTTATGCCCACTTAACGAAGAGTTGAATAAATCTATTCTTATCATTTGATGTAAATGTAACACAGAAAGCTGTATTAAATGGTTTCGGCAACAAGCGGAAGAAATTGGACTGGAGTTTAACATTGTTCGATTTAAAACACCGAATTTATTTACAGTTTGGTTAACATGGAGAGGATCGAACCCGAACTTGAAATCTATAATGTTAAATTCGCACATAGATGTTGTTCCTGCAGACCCAGTTATTAAAAATTCATAACTACCTATGTAAACTATGTAAAAATATATAAAATATATTTTTTTCTGAAGAGATTTTAATATCTTTAGACGCAATGGATATACCCACCGTTTGCTGCTGTGAAGGATGAGTTTGGAAATATTTACGCACGAGGAGCTCAGGACAGGAAGTCACTAGGAACTCAATATCTCGAATCAATTCGTCGATTAAAGTTAAAAGGATTTGTTCCGCTTAGAAATGTTCATGTAACATTTGTTCCAGGTCTGAAATAATCCATTTAGTGAGTTGCTACCTTAATAATAGTTATATTTTATGGTGCAATCTCAAAGAAATGCATAAATGTCTCAACAAATCGGTATCAGTCACTACGATAAATATTTACTACTAACAGACGAAGAGTTGGGTGGCAAGCGTGGGATGAAAATATTCGTCAGCTCTGACGAATTCAAAAATCTGAATATAGGGCTTGAAATGGATGAGGGTGGAGCAACCCCTGCGAATGAACTCTACATATACTATGGAGAGAGAAATATTTTCCGTAAATTATTATTGCACTTTTTTCACTCATTCATGATTTACGGAAAGATAAACACAATAATAAACTCTCATGTTTCTCATTTTACAGAATTCAAAGTTATCGCAACTGGAAAATCCAGCCATTCCTCACTAATGTTCGAAGATAACGCTGCTGTCAAGTTGGAAAAAGTTATCTCCCGACTTTTAGCATTTCGAAAAAATCAAACGGACATGTTAAAACGGAATCCTAAATTAGAAGCTGGAGATTTGACATCGATTAATTTATCGCAGTTAGGGGTAACATTTCATGATCAAATAAAAAACTACTACAAATTACTTTTAGTGCAGAAATAACTTACGGACGATTTTAAAAGGCTCTTAAATCAGATTTAGTGTAATTTATAAGATCCCTCTCCCATTAGGGTGGTTTGCAACCGAATGTAATGCCATCAGAGCTCTGGGCAATATTCGACATGAGAATCAAGCTCGAGCCAAACTGGCAATTTTCCGATGTGGAAAAAATGCTGGATGATATTTGTGCCGAGGCCGGGCCGGGAGTTCGCTACGAGTACATCATGAAAAGTATTGAGTCAGGGCAAACCACTTTAGATGAGAGTAATGTATGGTGGACGACAATTCGGTCAACATTTCAAGAAATGTAATGTAACGAATCAAGTTTGCAAAACTTCTTACACTACTTTCAGCACAATGATTCTGATTTTCTATAATGATTTACTTTTCAAGGGGATGGAAATTATCCACACATTTCTTTGCTGGTGCCACAGACGCTCGTTATCTGCGAGATGCGGGATACCCTGCATTAGGATTTTCCCCATTGCCTAATTCAACCCAACTGGGACATCAAAACAATGAGTTCATAAGCGAAGCAGTGTTCCTCCAAGGTATTGATGTGTACGAAAAACTGCTTCCCCGAATTACAAATGTTCCTGCCAACATTCAAGACTGAATATTTCATCACAAATTTATTCAATGCTCGTTACAGCTCTTTTGTTTACTTATTTCACTTCCTATTGACTTCCATAATGAATTCAAGGTCTTGTTCCCCTTTGCGTCTTGTTCTTGTATACACACACGTGTTTGTCTGTGAATTTGTGTCTTGTCAAAATAAATTGCACATCGAGTTGAATATACCTTGGATTGTAGTCTGCAATATATCAGTAGTTGTAAATAACTAAGCATTTAGAAGTAATGGTATCTAATTTCAGTGTTTGAATCGGATCTAGTTGAACTGACTACCTTGTCAGATTCGTAATTTATATGGATTCGACTGTTGCCCTCAATGTTTCTGCATTCTGAGTTTGCATCGGATTTGAAACTTTGGAGTTGCATTGGAAGATTATAAATATGTTTACACATCAAGTGTTTTCATGCTATATCAAACATAAATGTTGGCACAAGTTTGAGCTTGTTATTTGAGGGATGCTTCTACCAACTGCTTCACTATGTAAACTTCTGAAAAAAAGCATGATAGAAAAGTACAAGAACATTCTTAAAAGCGAACAACTGCAACTGGTCGGAGATAGCTGAGACATGAGACACATTATCTTTGCTGCAATAAAATACGAAAACTTAGTCTGTGGCATTTCCTGCGTGTGTGCATTTTATAACTTATCTTCCTGGCCTGCCAATCTGCTATGTGTGAACAGTGTGAAGAGAGACACATTTTCCTCTCTGAACTGATGCGAGATCCTAACCAGATAGGTCGGTGAGTATATGACATCGTTGAGCAAGTGAATTTTAGTGCGATATGATTTATGATGCAAATCTCAACCTAAACTCCCACACGTGTCCAAACACTGTATAATGTAAACCGTTTTATGTTTAGATAACCGAACCAGAAACCGGAAGAGAAAAATGACAATTTGTTGCCTATAAAAACACAGTCGCTGTAATACATAATATCACGATTAATTCATGCTTCAGTGCGCAATTTTTCCTCTTCTGTTGCCCCAATTATTTTTACAATTTAATACTCCTACAATAACTATTAATACAACCGATCAAACAACAATTTATATTCTAACATACAATCTCAATTAGTAAATATGTACACTACATTAACAAACAAGTAATTGCAAATTCTTTAGAAGGAAACGATTTCATTTTTGCAGTTAGGTTAGGACTGTTTACATAGTTTGCAGTTTGCACTGCACAAAAATGATTGTCTTCATTTCTTATTCACAAATAGACAAATGATTTACATACTTTATGGCTATTAGAAGAAGTGATAAGAAAGCCAAAGTAAATACAATTACAACCCACTTCAAGTATTTGTCTCAACGAATTACAAAAACTGCTGATCAAAGATAGCAGAAAATTAAACGACAAAATTCTAACCAAGAAATTGTTACAAATTGGATAATCAAGTACAAGAATTCGATATTCTGATGGTGTAAGAGATACCTAGTGTTATTTTCCTCTGTTTTTTTGCACTTGGAAATGTGCCGACTGTGTAAATTAATTAGTTGTTGTGTGCCAACACAATTACACACTCTTATTTCTTGTCTACGACTCTTGCTGAGTGTTTTCATTACACAACCCACAACGGTGATTTACAGAGTCGAGTATATACCTACTTCTATTCTGCGTGTATGCAAGTTCTTTTGTGACATGAAGGAAATTGACGAGACAAAATACAATATAAATACTCACCACTATACTGCATCTACTTAAATGCTACATATAGTCAAATACAAAAACAGATTGGCAGAACTATTTTGAGTGTATTGGTATATTATGATACAAGTTTACATGTGTGCACTTCTTGCTGTAAAATACATTTACATTACAATACTTAAGCTGGTTAATTCGTTCTAATCAAATGTAGCACCCCTCCTATTTCTATCTATAGATCTCCGGATCTCACTCACTTTTATGAGGCAGTCAAAATCATTCCACTATTTGTCAAGTCAAAGGTCACAGTCGAATGTAACGTGACAATTGTTCTGGTGTTGGATAGAAAGTCTTTGGTAATGGTAACGTGTGTCTGTTGTAAGTAAGACAATATCTCGCTCCACTGCATTTTGTCGTTTTTGTGCTAACTATAGCTGTAGCTGTGAGATTGTCATCTATAAAAAGCGATGCACCCATTCATTAGACTCAATCAGCAAACTACCACTTCAATTTAACAGGCTTACACCGTTATCATTTCATTCTATTGTATTTTCACCGCAAAACTCTGAAGGGTGACAAGAGAGTGACGGCTGAGCAATAACTCCCCACATCCACAGTTGCTCTAATTACCTGCAATCTGAGACGGTTCTGTCATTTAGATATATTCACACTTACTTTAATACACAACATCAGCAGCTGCAATACATGTCCAAGAAAACAAAATCTATACTGAATTCTCAACATATGTTGCTATGTATGTTAGCACTCGAGGGATTTAAAAGCATTCGTGGAATTTTAGCATCATTTCTGTGTTACATGCAATAACGAATAGCATGCATGCAACTTTTCAACATTTATGCACTTATGTATCTTACGCTTCAGTACTTCAGAAAGATAAAATACATCTTATTGCTTTGGATCAGTGACAATATATAGTCGCTATACAGATATCAAACGTTTGCACGAAACTTAAATCCTTATGTAAGTAAGCTTTCCCTTGATTAGTTGTTAACCTTATGGCAGAATAAACCAGAATCAAAAAGGATTCAATAAAATGTATGGATTGATGTTAATTACCTACACTATATGTATAATCTTTACTTGTAGTTTAATATTCCATTTTAAACCTGACGTTGCTTGCAAGCAGGTAGGTATTAGGTATGTGGGATGTTATTTTATTACTGCTTTTTAGGCCTGATACGTTAAATACCTAAAATCTTTACGGAAGCATTATTTCCGAAAGAACGATAAATCTGAATTTATTTTGATTCTACTAAAAACTAACAATACAAGCGACTATTATTAGTGATTTTTCTGTGTACAGTGAACAATAAAGTTTTTATAAAATTATATTGGTGAAATATATAAATATTAGGTAAAGGTATAGGTATAATAGGTAAAGGTATAATAGGTAAAGTACAACATTATACTGGTTTTAATTTTAATGCACCTACATTAGTACACAAATATTATGTGATTTAAATATTCTAAATACATAATATTATACAAATTAGTATCATGATACTTAGGCACTAGGCACCCATATTTTTTCATCTACAAATAGGACTTCCTGTGTCCTGTACATGTCCTTGAATTTGATAGCTGTCTTAACTGTTAAGCAAATATTTTCTTGTTTTGTTCCAGACGCTTTTACGACCTGTAGCGAGATAGTATTCATTCGTTTAAATAGTTGTGCCGTCGAAACTCTTTGTTGAAACAGTTCGAAATGGGAATTCCAACAGGAGCATAATAGCAGAATACGTCATAAAAAAATTCAGCTATGTAAGTTGGATGGTTTCTATTGACTATGGAATTCTGTTTAAAGTACAACATAAACGTTATAGAGGTGGAAACCTAATATGAGATCTAAATTATGTACGAATGTCTATAGGCAATACACCTACGGATTTCTTTTCATTGGAGTTCAGCGTACCTCTATTCTCTTGCATTTTCTAACACCTACCTACCACAGCCCAAGTCAAAGTTGACTCGGCACATGTAACATAGGAATAGGAAGAGTGAATGTAAATTGCAGATGTTGGATGATGTGGTTGGTTATATATAGTAATGCAATGTGTATAGGTTGTTCCGAGCGTAAAATAAACAGTCAACTCAGATGCCTTGCCATGCTACTGATCTGATCATTGATGTTATGGTGTCTGTACATCTGTGACTCGGCCCATATGAAAAATTTAAGCGGTCTCCTTTGTCATCCGTAACGACCCACAGAATCTGCACTCAACCGGCCAACTTTTAAACTCTGAACTGAACTAATGCTACATTACATTACTTACTTTGCGGAGCACAGTTTCATTTATTTTCACTCTGCACTTCTTTTCCGGCAGGTACTTTCTAATGCTTTACATAGCATTAGCATATTACACACACCAATGCAATGTGTGTGTACAGGACAGACACTGCCTTTAGCCTTCCATGTTTACATCCTTTGAGCGAACTGGGAGCTTGCAATTATGTTTTGACATTCAGACTTCAACCATTTTTCCTATAACATTTTCTGTCAGTTCATGGTTAGGTGTAAGTGCAAATATTTTTTGCATAAGTACCTACATTTTATACAAGGTACAAGCTACAGTACAGTGAGAGTCACTTAACTCGTCACATTCAATCTTTAACACAGGTAGGTAACCTATTAAAAATTCGAAACCTAATTGTATCGATGACAACAAGTCATTTGTGCTGTTATTCTTGGTACCTACCCTATGTATTAGCATACCTACTCATGTTATAATCTCATGTGATGGCTTAAGTGACTCTCACTGTATAATATTATATATTATTTAGAATTACTTCTTATATCAAGCTTAGATTTTAGATCAATGTCGTATTCAGAAATCGATTTCGGGCGTATGGGTAAAATCTCAATATGGATCACAAATGCATCTATTATTTCTCGTAGCGATAAAAATTCGCCAAAATGACAAAATCAAGGTACCATGCAACAACAATTTTTCCCATTTTTTGCACTTTTATGGCTTCTTTTTTTGGCTTCTTTTAGGATTTCGAGGGAGAGTTAGCCCGTTTTCCCCCTTTTATACGCACCTTGGCACAGACACAGATAGATTTTATGGATAAGATTTCACAAAAGCCTAGCAGTATATCTCATCTCAACAAGACTAATTAATACACTCAACATGAAAGTATTTGAACTCGATGCTCAAGGTGTATAGCTTTAGTGTTAGCTTAGAACTGAACGTGTGCAATAATGATGTAGTAATAATAGGTACGGAGAAACAAAGAAGAATTTGATGAAAGAATTTATTTTTTTAATAGCCTTCGAGAAAGCATGTGAGTTTGAATATGTAGCGTAAATAATGAGCATTTAAAATATAGGAAGAACAAACATGTCGTTGTTCTCTGGAATTCAATAGCTGCGTAAGCACGGACGATTGAAATTACCTTTAGTACATTTTTAGTGCCGTAGTAGTAGGATTAAAGTATTCGCAGTACTTTCTAGGCAATTTAAGTGTTCAAGTGTTTTACTAAACTTATCCATTCACGAGATTCCCGCAGTCACCATAAAGCTTAGCATTGCTATTGTTTATAATTTATTTTTTGCTGGAGCGACAGCTGGCACGTTGTTCTTTTCGCAAATCCGCCTACAGTTTTAGTCTGGTTGCATTGCACCCAGCTATTACTTGAGACGAAATATGTACGAACATCATACTTCCACGACACAACGCTAGGACTGCTATAGTTTGCAAGTAGAGCAGTAGCTGAGGAAAACGTTGATCTGTTCTATGTACACATAACAGATCGTTACTGTTACTGTCTTGTACTGGTATTTCTAAGCACCCTGCTCTGACTTAAAAGAATTTATGCTTTATATAAAATATACTTAATATTAGGTAGGTTCTATCTCTGGATAGACATAACACTCGCAGTAATACACACGACAGAAATGAATATGTCTTTGAACGTATGGCTACACAAAAGTCATCTTACAGATACTTTTCTATTAGAGCATACAAGTAAAAGTGAGATGTATGCTTGATGCATTTGTAAAAGTACGGAAAATTAAAACTACACTACGATACATGTACTAAAGTGAAAGATATTCTTATAGTGCATTATACATAAGATTATGTGTAGCATAGCTATAAAATAAATGTCTGCACGACACTCTTCAATCCTCACTTCTTCGTCTCACGCTACCCTTAAATGGGAACGAGGTCTATTTTTAAGTTTTTATTGAAAAGAAGCTATATTGAAGATGAGGAAGCAGAAGAGCAGTACAAGAGATCATCCTCCAAACTCCAAACTCCGGTGGATCCGAAGGTAGAAGGTTCACCAGGAATTCCCTCTTTATGACTCCAACTCCACCAATACCACCCAATCATCCTCCGCTTTTCGTTTTAAGCTTCTTAATGCAACATTTCCGTGTACTTGCATATGTTCAGTGTGTAAACAGCCAAAATATAGTAAAAACGAATGATACAAACAGGAAAGCTTCTCAAATGTAAACTTGAGTGCAGTGATGAGATCAATTCTTTTATAGAACAAAATTTTATCTTGCTTCATCCTCACTGTCAGTTTCTCAGTACAACTGAACGGTCAGGACACAGTGAGCAGCGTCGTGTGACACTTACAGCCATTTGTAAACGCTTCGTCACTTGATCCGAATTTTGACAAGGCAAAATTGACTCTATAGCATTGAATTAAGAGGTGACGACGTGTAAAGTGTGTGGGGATTGATCGTTTTTTTGTTTGGTGACATTTAGCAAGTGCTAAGATATTATTATGGCTGCTGCTGCAGGCACAATCAAAGCTCAAGGAACGGGATTGAAAAGTGGATTCGCAGGTTAGTGTACAACACTTTTGCTCCATTATCCGAATTCGTATTATTTGTAAACATGTAAAGGTTATTCTCGAGCCTTCACTTTTGTAATTTCACACCAGAACTTACGATTAGATTAATCTGCTTTTGTGGATCGTAATCTAATTAGGAATATTTTACGATATTATTGTATGATATTTTAGAGGGACCAAATAAATTCACGATTATTACCAGTGGTCACGATATAACTCAACTGCAAATTGGATTTGATGGTCCGTCTCAACCAGAGTGCAAGCTTGTCACAAACAAAGACAAAAATGTCGATGTAACTTACACAACCAAAGTTGCTGGTAATTACAATATCCATATTCGATACCTTGATAAGAATATTCCGGGAAGTCCATTCAAAACGAAGATTCTTGGAGATGCCAAAGCAAGTGTGAGCAAAGTGAAAATCTCTGGAGCCATTAAAGAAGCAAAGATCAATGAGACCAATCAAATTATTGTTGATGCTCGTGAGGCAGGACTTACTGGTAAAGATCCAAAATCCACCATTTGTTCATGCACTTTGAACTGTTGACAGTTTTTGAACTAAATTTTTAATGATTCTTCATTCACGATTGTTCATTGTATATAGGAGGTTTGGCTGCTCATATGGAAGGTCCCAGCAAAGCAGAATTAACTTTCCGTAATGAACCTGATGAGACAGTCGCTGTATGTTTCAAGCCCACTGTCGCAGGAGAATACAAAGCCCACTTAAAGTTCGGATTGTACCACGTTCCTGGAAGTCCCTTGAAGATTCAAGTGGCATGAAAAGTGTCACTGTCATTACGATACAGAGTATGTGTGCTAAGTCAATACCAAACTGCAAATCGTTTCGGATTCAAAATTGAGTGCATGATAGGACTTTTTAAAAGTTAAATAATATACATCTAAAGCTATTTATTGTAGTTACTAGGAATCTCCCTACCTAATGTCTCATGTCATTTCTTCGTATACTTCTCCCTGAACTGTATACATAAGAAATAAAAGAACATCTACACTTATTAATCCACTCTCGATCACTCACATATTTATCTGTGATTTTCACTCAGACACGCAACATTCTACATACAAACTTGCACATTCAATCTCTATTTTATAATTCCTTTGTCAATTTACAAAAGTTGGTTTTTTCGGCAGCGTGCATTGACGAACATATGAATGCAGAATGAATTGATAGACAAAGACTGATTTGTTGATTGGATTGTTTTCAATTTTCATTTCATATTAGTATGGTCGAAAAATAGTTCACAACACATCTCCATATCATATTATGACATTTGTCCTACCTATTCCTATATAGTACGTGAAGGGTTATTGGGTTATCGACCTGATATTCTTTTCTAAATTTTTAAGACACGTATCCACGCGTTTATCTCAAAATGTTTGCTAAGAAATAAGAAAACTTCTCATGTCAGTAAGATTGATGGCTACCGTCAATGGATTCGTTCGGGAAAAAGAACGTGCAAAGGAATCCGTCGGTATAAACAACATCTTATGTTTCTCTGTATCTTTCAACTCCACTCTAACCACATCACCGTTGTTTATAGCGAATAAGTACAAATAACACAACATGAACGTGTTTACTCGAAAAGCTAACAGCGCAATACGGTTTCCATAAAAATGGTTGATTTTACAATAAACGTATCACTATATGAGCAAGGCCACAAATCAAATTTATGCTGGTAGTCTTAGGTGGGTGTCATAAAATGAGATTTCCATGATCTACCTTTGGGTTTGGAAGGATAGATTGCTCAATTTCAGTCAGCCCCTATCAAAAAGAATGGACATGCAATGTAACACTGTATAACAGGGAAATGCGAAAATCCGAGGACAACACAAACTCGAATCTATTCTTAACAAATGTGGCAGCTGGATAGAATCAATTTGTTTTGCTATATGCCGTGCCTCGCCTTGCACTGTTAGACATTAAATGAAATGAAAAATCTAAGAGCAGGTGTACAGAGTTCTAATAAAATGAAACGTTTCACACACATAAAGCTCTTCGATTAATGACAGTTGTTCCCATTCGCATTCACATAATACATAAACAACTTATCCACATAATGTAATAAGTCTTCAGTGCATTTTTGAAACACGGGTTATTTAATCCACTTTTGAATAGAATTTTTTTCGGCCATCTCTACTCTGGCAGAATTAGGCAACTCTATTTCATATCGCACAAATTTTTAACAATGAATGTAATTTTAATGTTAAAAAACTAGAGACTCCAAAAAAGTAATTTGAAGATATGTACAAGAATAAAATTTCATTAGCATTTTGTACAAATTCTGTTCAATTTTAATTGCACAGATGCATAATTATCCACAATGGAGGACCGATACTCAAAATGTATAGGGACAATTTTAGTTAACAATATTTAGTAAGGTGAAAGGTGATTAATATCTTTTGTACTTGTATTTTGTAAGCAAGTTAAATTAACAATTATCACATAACTAATTAAATACAATTTATATTAGTTAGTATATGTATACTGTAGGTACAACTCTTCTCTATAAGATTTTAGTTGTGTAATTGTGTTTTAACTACAAATATTATTGTGCGAATACTGCTGAACAAAAACGGAAACTCTATGTTGCATAATATTACGCTAAATGCTAGATTTATGAGAGCAATAATTAGCTTACATAAACTGTTTACACCTAACATATATTTGTATTTATACATTTACAATTTACATTTATCAAAATTATAAAAAGGAATCATGTTTTTTCCACTACGCTAATCGTAGTTTCTGTAAAAATTCTAATTAGGAATTCCCCGTCAAGAATTTCGGTAGACGGGACTAAACAATAGAAACCTACGGGAAGTCTACAATATAAAATATGTTCTCTACCCTGATTAACAGCTTCGTCTTTTTTCGCTTCTTGTCGCTTTTCAAAAAACATTTCACTGAGATTGAAATTTTTATGAGAGGCTTGTTCTGCTACGCAGTCGACATCAATCTTAAAAATATGAAGACGCAGTTTTGGAATTTTCTCATCTTTGATCCAACTTCTTCTATCTTTTTGCATGATAGCTGCAATCATTGTGCACATGCCATTTTTGTCTTTTTCATCGGGTGTTTTCAATTCGGCGATGTATTTCGGATTTTTTGCAAGAGCGGTGGGTGTTTTTCCAGTTTTATTTATTCCTTTAAGCCATTTACCATCGATGATTTTGGTTTCCAACTTCCTTTTCAAAATACTGGCTCCCGATTGAGATTCTTCTTCCTCCCAAACACATTCAGTCATGTAGGGACTCAAATAACAAATATCTATTCTATCGAATTGGTCTTTAAAGTCTTCAAAAGAGATCCAAAATTCTCCATCAGGATCAAATGTCAGGTCTAAACTTTTCTTAACAGTATCGGGAACATTTTTCCATTCTGGAGATCTGTCACTCCAAGCCCCAGTCCATTCTACTTTGTTGCCCCATGGATTCCTTATACGTAGCAATCGAGTCGTTTGAGTTCCCCCAGTATTAAGTATCTTAGCTCCTGTTACAGAATAAGCGTGTCCTGAAAGTATTCCTAGAGATGTTCTGTCAATTTTGCTGTCTGTACTACAATTGGCAATAGAGCCATAGTCAAGAGAAAATTTTATGTCCGCAAATAATTTTTCTTTGTCAAACGGATCGTCTCGGAAATACTTCAACTCAAATTTGACAACTATTCCTCCAGTAAAATCTTCTAAGGATTCCGCACTGGGCCCAGTTTCAATGATTTCATAGGAACCATGAAGTTTGGCATAAGCTTTCTCTAACAAAGCACTCCAAAATTCACATCCTTCTTCAGATCTAGCAAAAATTAATTTTCCGTCAATGCTAGGCAATCTATCGTCAATCACCACGTCAATCCATCGACCATACTGCCAAAACCGAAAATGGAAAATACCACAGTAATCTTCGTCATTGAATGAATTGTCTTCAGGAACTACGTGACGAAATAAAGATTTGTTCATGGCTAAATTTGCCATAGCTCCTAATAACCAACAATTTCCTAAAGAGCCTTGCAGAACATCAAATCGACTTATCCCATGAGATATAAATTTCGGGTTTTTTGTTATCTCCTGGGGTCTTAGCCATTTTATTTTCTTTTCTCGACCTTTGATTCCTTCCAAAGGTGTAGATTTATAAAGCGAGGATAGTTTTGCAGGAAACTGGTCATCATCGAAAAGTACATCTCGAGCTATGCAAAACTCCTTAAGTTCCTCGTAATCTTGAGGCTCCAGCGATGTACCACAGCAATTCCCCATAATTGAGAATGAAGGAATGAATACTACCTGCTTTAAATCACCAAAATATAAATCTTGCAATTACATTCATTAGAAAATTTTAGTAAATAAAATAATGTAACAGTTTGTTTCAAACCTTATATGTAAATCATCATACACAAATATTTCTACTCACACTAAACCTCTCCTGACCGAAAATGGTATGCGAATATTAACAATGTACACGGTTGTATTTGCAAACGCCAACTTACAAGATATTACGACCTCGATCCTGAGTACAGGTTCTACAGATACAGCATACAGCCTATTGATCTAAAAGGTGCAATGTTAAGGCTTCCAGAGTTCAGAGTCCATATCCATGCAAAAACATAATAATATGCAAATGCAACAGAGCAACAATGTTCGTCTCCTTCCTATATGTTCACAAAACAAAGTACACAAATGATAAAAAGTAATAATTTATCGGTCAATTATTTGTGCTCTATTTATGATGGATATTACTACAATATTAAACGTTGCTACATGCAGTATAGAAAAATACATTTAGGTTGCATAACGTAGGACAAAGTACAATTGAGTACAAATATCTATAGGAAAACTTACTTAGTTCCAGTTACTGGTACCAGTAGTTGTGGAACTGTGAAACACTTGTAATAATATTGAAATACGTAAGTCTTGTACTGTGGGTTTCTCGGTTTTCATTGCAAATAAACGTTACAGTATTATGACTACAATTAGCGGACAATGAGGATTGTAATGTAAGTACACGCGTCACTAAAAGGGAAGTAGATGCTGTATAAACTAATTTAATGAATACATTGCGTTTGTTTGACTGACAAACACATGGCTACATCCTATACCTACGTATTTACACTTACACATTTGCAATCCACAATATTCATACCTGCCAGCCAGTGCTAGCACATTTAATAGAGGTTATGATGGTTATGTGTACAGATTGTTGTTCAAGGTGGTTTGGTTTAATGCTTATTTTGTGAGTACTGCCTCATTGAATTTCCCTGAAGAATAGGGGCTATTTAATGTACTGCTATCGATACAAATATTTTTAACTGGATTCGTAGAATACGTACACGTACATTAACATACATGTAGGTATACAATAAAACTAGTGCATATTATATTATGTAAATAGGCTGTAGGTAAATACATGTATCTACTAACAATAATTATGACACTGTATGTTGAGTACTACAAACAAAGCTATACTTTTATGCTTGATGAGTCACATAACATAAGTATGCACCTAATATTAAACATTTCCAGATAGTAACATCCCATGTATTTATATTGATATGCATTCCTGAACTGTATTGTACACATACTAATAAAGCATTACGATATTCTGGATAACCCCATTATTGCAGCATGTATTTAGTCGAGGGAATCTGTTTTTAATAATAATTCATGTATAAATAGGTATGTGTAGAATACAAGGAGTATGAATAGTATAATATGATAATATTATATCTTTATAAGGACGAATGGTAAATCGAACGCGTATGCGATACACCACAACACAAACAACATACCGCATCCACATGACAATGACGTTGAGCCTTTTCCCACTAAAGTATATAACCTTATTTTATTACAGATACAAACTGCATGCAAAGCTCATCGGTCACTTTTAAATTACATTGCACAAGAGATAAGGGTATTTTGAAGCGACCAACCCCAATACAATATCGAGTTAATTATCCGTCTGAGTCACGGAAATAGTTATCAGGATTTTTTCAACTAGGTATTTATCTCTTGTTTTGATGCAACTCCTGCAACTGCATGCAATTACTTACCAACTTCTCAGTAGTGTATTTACAATTTACAGGGTGAAGAGTTCGGGTCTTCCCTAAACAAACATTTAGGGACCGTGCAAAAACCACGTTACCAGGTAGAGGGGAGAGGGATAACGTTACCAAAATCAATTAGCTAAATCAAAATTCTGTCAATAACAACGGCTTAAACATCGTATATTACAAAGAATCTTGAGAAAACGATAAGGTCAAATTATCGAATATGAAATGGCAAAATCAACAATCTATCTGTACAAAGAGACAATCAGGATTTGTTCACCTCTAATATTAGTTATTTTGGGAATTTAACGTGGTAGGTTCCTGCTGTTTTACGAAGCCTAAATTATTCTCCATCTCTTTTAAGTAATAATGTTTTGGGACTATGCTGAGTGGAATAGCTAAAAGCACATAATTTGTGCTTAAACCTCCAGGTTTACCACGACCGTTTCTATCGAACAAAGTTAAATTTTTTTCGGAATATTGTTACAATTGAAAAATCGCAGATTTAGAAAGACTTTTTCGGTACCTAAAGGTTTTGATCAATGCTTCAAAAATTTAATGTATCACTGGCGTAGCCAGGGGAGGGAAGGGGACATTTGTCCCCCCCCCCGAAATCCTGAAATAAGAGGTTATTTTACACAATTTTTTTTATGTTCATTTTTGCACAAATTTGCTCAAATTTTTTGCGGGTCGCTCGAAAATGAGCAAATATATACCTCAAGTTTTAAGTTTGTCCCCCCTCCCGAAACCAAATCCTGCATAGGGCTATGATATCTAGTATCTACGTTTCAAAATAAAATAAAACCGTTTCTAACAATACTTTACGTAAAATGATCATCACGAAACTGACGCAACTAGTTTTTTTACAAATATTCTCGCCCGTTTCACTATAGGGCGTGTTGTTGCAAGGATACTTCACACATTGATTTTGCGCGCAATTTTAAATAGGGGTCCATCGGTCTA
>JAQFYB010003627.1:0-18818 GCA_034694085.1 Pogonognathellus longicornis | reverse complement strand
TCGTGATCGGCAAGTAAAGTTTAACCTTACGGACAAGTCGAAAGTGTTTCTACTTTTCATTTTACTTAAACTTAAGCGTAAGTTTTCCGTACACTTAGGAGTCTAAATCCGCTGTTACGGACAAGTCGAAAGTGTTTCTACTTTTCAGTTTACTTAAACTTAAGCTTAAGTTTTCCGTACACTTAGGAGTCTAAATCCGCTGTTATGAATTCAAATTATGATGTATGAACGAACACAAACTTTGTGAAAATCGGAACAAAAATGTGTCTAGTTAAAACTTAAAAGTTTGGTCTTGGTGTGGTTTAATGTGGTTGTAAGCAAAAGTGTTTGCGCGTTAGAATCACATGCTATGCATTGGTAATAGTATAGGATATGACGTAAAGTGAGATTGTTCTTTGCCATTCTCTGTGTCGTACTCTGTGCACTCTCCTCCCGTCTGTGTACTGTACCTTACCTACCAACATCTACATAACGTTCGAATCCAATCTTAGATTACTACAATTACAATTACTAGGAAATCTGCATATTCAAGTACAGTTTACATTGCACACAATATTATATACAACAACAAAATAAGTCTGTACAGTACAGACAAATAAACTTTACAAACTTCCTCAATTACTTAGTAAAGAAAATAAGACTACTAGGGACTAGCACTCGAAAATTCTCAAGCAGCTTTGTGGGCTTTTAGATCAGTGAAGGTAAATCAATACAGTGTTAACTAATTATTTCCTTTTTATTACAGTTTTACACAAGCCTAGTTTGTGTTGCTGGAGTATTCACAGTTTCACAGATAATGAGGTCCCCTCATTGTTTACTAAATGTTCACCTATCCTATTTAAAAGGCACGAATCACAATGGACAGCAGTTAAAATTTAATGTTTTTAAGTAGTTTGCCATTACATAAACATTGCTGTGTTTGTAATACGTTATTTTGCATTTTATTGTTGTTTAATTACACTATAGTATAGTGTTAGTTAGTGGAGAGACGTTGTGTTTTATAAACTAATGAAAAAAATTATAAGAATATTGGAATACCTTACCACTTGAACAAGTATCTGTATCCCTAACTTTCATTGTTCACAATTCATCACTCTTAGAATATTATAATATTATACGAGTGTTTTTAGTTATAAAAAGTTACAGCATAATGTAGCAAACTGTTTTGTATACAAATGCAACCAACAAACACACACAACATTAACTAAACGTACAAGGTTATAGTTGGATGTTGCGTGTTGTGCTGAAAAGCTGAGTAATACATTTGTTTTATGAACGTAATCAACATCCTAAAAAAATTGATTCCAAAATAAATCTAATTATATCCAGTTAGTTTGACTTTTCACATAGGTTGTAGGTTGTTTACATTCAATTATTGTAGTAGCAATCTAGCAATGTAAGTAAATTATTGATGATCCAGTAGATTATCAACTAAATTATGAGGAGCTGAATGTATTGGAAATGTAATTATTGTGTTAATCATTTTAATAATTTGGGATTTTGTTTGTTTATTGAAGCAGGGATTAAGTGGACATTCGAAGGCTGACAACTATCAGGGAATACGCAAAAGAAACCGTAAGTTTCAATTTTATGACTAATTTACGTGTACAAAGTATAAATAAGTTAGCGTTATTATTTTATTATTATTATTTTATTATTTATTTGGTTTCAAGAACGTCATATTATAGAGTTCACTTCTATAACTAACTTGAAAGCTAAAAACTTTAAAAAAACTAATATAACATAGGAGGCAAAAACCAAAATATGATAGGATTAAAAAGAAAAACTAATAACCAGTACGCACAATATTAGTGGGACAAAATTGAGATAGTGAGATTGTCCAAGTGAGTAAAGATTTAGGATGACTCAGCAATATCCAATGTTATTCATTTCACTACATTGAACAAAAATATTTATAATTTTATATTCAATTATAATGATTCGTTTGTTTACACAAAATGGAAATGTAAGTTTCAAGTTGTTTGTATAGATGATGACGTTTATGCAGATGAATTTCCAAACATAAATGAATAAAGAAAAACACTTAGTGTTTGATCTTTGCATCTTTAATTCTATAAATATTTGTGTATGTACGTAGGTTGAGTGACATGTGGTCCTTTTTCAGACAGGAGTTTTTCTTTTGTGATGTCGAGGACTGCTGAACGCGTGTTTCTGGAAGGGGTTGCTTTAATTTCTAAAAATCTATAACGATATATTATATGATGGCTATTCAGCCATAACAACTAAATATGGACGTTGAAATTCTGTTTCAATTTCAATTTTGAAACAAAATAAAGGTTTGTTATTTCAATGCACTTTGAACACGTTCTTTGTTACAGTTTTACAGTTATAATCATTGTTGATGAGTTTATAAGGTCTATGTTTAAATTTTAATTTAATTTAATTGCAGATAACGTAAATCTAGAGGTACTGATTGCTCTTCAGCTTTCGTTGGCATAATATCGTAAACATGAGTTTAAGTAAAGTTGAAGCAACTAAGTCCGAGGTGGACGAAGAAACAAATGTGGACAATACTAAACGACTATTTCAGTATGATTTTTTGAAGCTTTAATTACTATTCTACATGGGTTTTTGACCAGTTAAATAGTCGCAATATATTTTAATTTCAGGTATATCATCGAGTCAGGGAGAAAACTTGAAGTTGCTTCCTCAAAATGTCGTGAAGTTCAAGATTTGTTTTCATCAGAATTCCTCGCTAAACGTCAACGTTATAAAGAAATGTGTGAGAAATTGATTTGCGAATCAATTAAGGTACACGGCCCGATAGTGCGAGAAAAACTATGGCGTTATGCTTATTATGAGCCATATAATCGAGCTCGTCAACTTAAAAGGGTGAGCCATTTTTTGACAATTATTGGAATAACCATTTTTGTGGACCATTTTCTGTAATGAGTCTATGATCCTCTACTACTTATGTAGGTATTTAGGATTGACCGGTGGGGGGATATAGGATAATTTCAAATGGCTCAGTCCTAACTCCTTAATTTACAATAACCGATTTAGGCGAAATTACATATCTGAACTATCAAAAAGATTCGCTACAAAACACTGTCTAGTGCCTCTGTTAGAACCCTTTGCGGTAGGCAAAATGATTGCTCCTTAGGAGCAATCATTTTGCCCAATCCTGAGAAGAATAAAATGAAATACCATGTCCTAATTTGTAAATTTCTTATTATTTTTTTTTCATTTGAATTGTTGCAACACAAAGGTCTTGAAAGCTGATACATATTCTAAAAGTTACATGGTTATTTGATAGTAATAAGAAGAATTTTAGAAATTCACCCTGTATGAGGTCACGTGGGGCTCCCTGCTATTCTTAAAACAAGAAAGGAGACCCCACCTGACATCATCCAGGGTGAATTTCCAAAGTCTCTTATAAATGGTTGGCTGAAACCTAAATAAACTTTGATAAGTGTGCTCTTACGTGATTTATTAATAGCTAATTCCAAGAAGTATGTGTTGTTTAGCGCAGGGTAAGCATTCTATATTATTCACCCACGCTGAAGTTTTGACTGGGTTTAGACATGTCAAAACCCCTGTTTAAGAAGGGGTTTTGATTTGACATCATGGTAGCAAAATCGGTTTTACCACCTGGTCAATCCGAACCCTGATTTTAATATGATTACAAGAGTTAATCGTAATATCAATATCTAATATGAAATATTTTAGGATAAACCGTGGACACCTTACCAACTTGCGTTTATTCAAAACCATTTACTTACTGGAATTGGACAATTCAATATACTGCTGTGGAAAATACAAGAAGTTAATGAATTTCAAACCACTCCAGTTAATTTTCGATCTAACGGAATCGACACAACTGTGTGCGGTCCTGTTACCTGTTTCGACATTACAATCAAAGAAGGTTTGTGAACAAAAACCAAGTATAATTAATTATAGTTGAATATTTTTTTAAATTCTACATTTACTTTAGAAAATCCTCCTCCTAAGTGGCTTCTGGAACTAATACATATTTGCCTAATTAACATCGGAGATCTGTACCGTTATTTGACGGACATTTACTCTAAGATTGAGTCAGGGGACGAAGAAAAAGAACATTATTTTAATGGAGCTGTAGATTATTACACTAAGGTTGTCTTTTAGTTTCATCAGTCAGTTTATAATATTTTTATTTTCGGGTTATTGTATGTATTTATAATTCTGTTTCCGTAACTATTAAGGCTTTTCTGGTGTATCCCGAAGCTGGTCTGTCTCACAATCAACTGGGAAATTTGTTTGTCAATGTCAAGGGAGGTATACATGCGGTATATTATTTGTTATACAGGTAAACATTACTTTACTGGAAAGTGTAATTTTTTAAATGAATTTAAATGAATAAATAAAATTATCTGAATTATTCTATTAATATTTTATAGCATTGTTTCCGCAAACTCTTATGAAGGCGCATTCCCGAACTTGCGCCAGTTGTTGGATAGGAAAATAGTTAAATTTGTAACTCAACCCGCTTCAGTGGAACCAACACCTATGGACTTATTTAACTTCAGTTTTTTTTCTGTTGTTTTTCACTTTCTTTGTGAAGACTCACGTCTGAAAAACTTTGAAAAGGTGTACATTTTTAGAATATCGGGGTGTAAATTAGTTTATAATTACTTACAATTAGTTTACACATTATTTCCTGTATAATATATTATTATAATAAACCCTACAACAACCAGAAGTTAACAGTAAATTTTACTCTCTATAGTCTTGCCAAGACGCCCTGACGAACTTTAATGAACGTCTTGTTTCATGTGATCCTGATTGTGATGAGAAATTTCTGTTTCATGTCTCCTTAATATCAATCATGACAGTGTGGAGACTTCAGGCTTCCAGTAAGTTGTATTTGTCAAATAAGAGTCCTACTTCTTAATTTACTGACTTTGATTATTAAATATTGATTATGTTTTCTAATGCAGACTCTCCAAACGTTTCACCAGCTGTAGCTTTTGCCCTGACAATATTTCTCCAGTTGACAGCACATCTTGGTGTGATTTTAGAACAGCACAGTCATTTGGCAAAAGAAGTCTCCACAACTCCATCGCCAATTAAAGCATTGGAAGAGGGAATTTCGGATATAAAATTTGATACCCAAGATGAAACCCACGAACTAAACATACAAGCAATTTCGGAGGAGATTCCTGTTTTGAAGAAAAAGAAAAGAAAGAAAAACGTTTTGCAGGGACGGCGTCGTCGAAAACGGGTGAAGTCACCCAACGAAGATGGCAGACTATTTTCCATGATTCCATCTCAGAGTGATGATGAGTCAGATTACTATGACGAAGGTGTCGAAGATACTGATGGCTCAGATGAGTCATCAGACGACGAAGGTTCCGACGAAGAGTATTCTGAAAGCGAACAAGAATCTTCAATAGATTCTGCAGAAAATGAGCAGTTAAACGAAAATGATCGCGCCTTTGACAGCGGTTCCAGCAATGGACAATCCGATGTTAGTGGTGGATCTCAGAAAACAACAGAGGCAGATTCTATTAAATTAACCCAAGAGTGTCCTTCAGAATTTGAAACATCAAGCACTCCAGGTCCTGATGATGCACAAAATCAAAAAGGAAAGTTCATTATTGAGAAGGAAGATTTGCTTAAATGTCGTAATCAAGTAGAACCACTGCTTATAGCAATTGCTCCGTTTATGAAGTGGCTGCAATTATCTCCTATGGTGAAGGATGCTTTTGCTGCAAATTGTGAACGAGTTTTTCTTGAAAAACTGTGCGCATCGTTCAATCTTCTGGGTTCATTTAACTGGACTCAGCTCTTTGAAGATCTTATAAACAAAGAAGAATTAGCTAGGGACTGGGAGGATCTTGGTAAGCAGGAAAATGTGAAAAAGTTTGGAGTGGAGCTTCCTGAAGATCGATCACTCGTTGGTTTGCCGAATTTCAAGGAATACTTTACTAGCTTGAAGTTGAATGCCAACCTTACTCAAGTCGACATGGTAAGTTTATATTGGCGAGTTTATTTATATGAAATGTATATGTACATAATTAAAATTAAAATATTTAATTGACAGTTTCTTACACGGATCGGACGATTTTTGGATTTTGGGTACTGGATGACAGAAACGGAATGTTTCTCCGTTGTCTACAACCCCGAGGAAAAGTTCTTGGTACCTCCAGCAAATACTTTACAACGGTATCTACAAGATGCTAAACTTCGAAGATTAAACAATGGGTTGGCACCTTCTGGAGTAAGTTCATGCTTCCATATTATAGACTTTTAGCTCTACGAATCAAGAATCAATACAATAACTGAGATCCTTCGTTTAAATTTTATTCAGGTAATCGAAAAGCTGACGAAAGCCTATCATAATAAGGAGGTTCCAAGAGGCAGAATTAGGAGAGGAAGAGGTCGCGAGGGTGGAAAAGATATTGATCGAAAAAAGAGGCGACATATTCGCAAAGATGTGGATGATCCAATTAACTTGAGGCAGATCACTTACGTGGTTGTCGATTTAGCTGCCATGCTACACCAGTTCGTAGCTGTAAAGCGCATGGCATGTCATCCGCAGTTTATTATGGCCGTTCCACAAAGCAGTAAGTTTTTGACAATTTATTGCATTAAATCTCACACATTTTAATCATTTTAAAGTATTTTAATGACTTTTCTTTACCCTGCAGTTCGGCGAATATTAGACACGATGAAAGAGACAGAAGAAGAAGGCTCTTCAGAGGCTCGTATTGCTGGCCGGTGGTTAGAACAGGCGTTTTATAAATCGCACCCTGGCTTGAGAGCACTCAAAGAAGGAGACAAAATACCTTTGGAAGTTCAATATCCGGAGGAAGACGATAATGACACACGGTACTCAATAAAATTGTTACTTCTAATATATTTTTTTTGGTTCATGTTGATTGATATTTTCTTATTAATAAATAGTGAATACTTTGAGTTGTTTGAACACTGCAACTTCTTGCTGAAAACCGAACTTCGTCAAGGCAAGAAGACAGAATATTTTGGAGACGTCAGGGATAAGTATTCTGTCTTGTTTCTCAGTGGCGATGAAGATTTTCTGAAAAAACCAGACCGTAGCTTTTGTCCCATTCAAATTGCTCGAGCTGTTGGTAAGTGTAATAACTAATAGCTATGTCAGAAATTGACTACTTCTTTTTATTGCAACAATTTATTGTAGCAAAGCGCCTTGATGTATTTCAAGGCGCACGGTTATTTATAATAATATGGATTTTAATCAAAATGTTTTTAAAATTTAATTGTTTGAAGGTTTTTGGGTTGATTTGGCATCGTTGTATCCTACTTCAGGGAAGAGAGGAAGAAACAAGAAAAGTTTCAAAAGTAATGGCTAGAGGTGGCGTGTGACACTTGAGGACAAAGCTTTGAAACTGCTAATTAGGAATGAAAATCCAATCCACAGCTCATGATGAATGATGTTTCAGATTCGATGTTTGTCTGTCCTACGGCTAAAAATGAATTCCATCTTGGACGTTGGATTTCAGAAACCAAACGGAAGACGAAGCCTAAGAATTGAATCGCAGGGAAATTATCATACAATCATTCAAAAGTCAGTCAGTCACAGTACTTCTTACTACAAATACAAAACAGCCAAACGTCTATACAATACATTGAACATCTAAATTACAAAGACACGAACATCACATTGTGTACTGTTCGAAATAATGCATTCACATTTTACATATAAGTACTATGCTATCAGTTTACTGAGAGAGCTAACGTAACGCAGAGTTAACGTATCTAAATTGAAACACACTGAAATCCTTAAGAAATCGGTTGATGAGACTTGTCTGATTTGATTTGCCTACTAAATACTTGATCGTTCGTAGTTCGAAATGTCTGTTAAAGGTATAAAGAAGTTGTAGTAAACGATTTAATGTCAAAATCTGCCGTAATTAATGTTTGTCTTATCGTTCATTATGGTAAGTATATTATGCAATAACTGAAGCGAATCGATACTTGCAGACCAAACTACTATAGTACTTTGTGTGTACAAGTGGTAGACTAACGGCAAAAATAGTCGAAATGCAAATGCGATGTTTATAAGAACATCCAGAAGGTCAGAGACAAGTTGAATGCGTTTCCAGGAAAATGTTTGGAAAAATTAAACACGATGTATGGATTATAGGTTACATAATGTGAGATTTACGGGCTAATTAACTTTGATGTATGTATCAATTGATTGAATTGACTAGATTTTATTGAGTAGATCCAAAAAAATACTTGTTCTGTTTTATCTGTATAATTTACACACTTCATTTTAACTTTAATTTACTGCTAGATAAACCAACGATTCAATTTAATTTCGGCGATTAATAATTTACCCAATTAATTCAGAGTAACAAATATAATTTTCAAATGATAAAAGGTTATGTTATCACAGTGGTAATTAATTTCACGAGAGTATGACAATGTCAGTGGGTGTAGTTAGTATAGAGTAAAAGCACAGTTGGATTATGTGCATCTACTTAGCTAATATCTTGGTTGTCCATGTTCTGTAAAAGAAATGTTAATTAAAAACTACGACGCAATCGGTCCTTGGGCCTCTACTAGCTTCTAGACATTAAACAAAATACAAACGTGAATTCACAAACTTATACATTAAAAAATTAATTTGTAATCTAACCCTTATCTTTAACTAGTTTATATATGTAAGGAAATTTTGATTTTTGCTTGAAATATGTCCTGTCATTATTGCCATCAATTTATGTAGTACGTGTTTCAGAATTTCGTCAATAAAGAATTAAAACTACAAAATATCTATGCACTAAGGTTGATCAAGTTGACTTGAATGCTCCACAACCAAAACTGACCGTTCTTTTTATTGCAGTTATTCATCAATTGACAATTTTAAAATCTAAAGCAGTCCGTAATGTCATGTTTCATGTATAATTCATAATTGCATAAACCATCAAAAATCTAAATTGCAATAAAATTGTAAGCCTCTGTAGACTCTGTACAAGGAAAGTAGCTTTCACTTCATACACGTACTTACTATACTGGCTGGTACTGCAATAAGCACAAGTAAACAGTCTTTACGCAAATTATTTCTGTAGATGGTGCTGTAAGTCTCAAAACTTTGCTTGCTAGTAGTTTAATAGAAACAATTTACTCACAGTCCACAGTATCGAAAAATGGAATATTCATTAAATTGTATTTAAGTATTATATTATACGTACAGAGAACTGAAGCTGAAAAAAATGAATTTTACATAAAAATCCTTCACTTACTCTATATGTTTAATATTTTGAATAAATATATTGAAGGATATGGTATGATTATAATGTCTCAAGTTCAAATCTGTAAGTCGAGATAATGAATGAAACGAAGATGAAAAAGTTTGTGATAGTTATTCTTTTGCATCCTGTGAGAGTGATCATGTTCATAGAAGTGATAACTGATAACCTAAAGACGATTACTGTGTACATGAACACGGATGATTCGATTCTAGGTAGGTATATTAAGTTTATTACACACAAGTATCGTGCATTGCATAATAATAATATCATCATCCTTTTATACTCCAACACAGACAATGCACAAGATTAAATAAGTAGCAGGGTTATTGGCAAAAAACAGTTGAACCTTGTTGCAAAGCAAAATCTGGTATGTGTCCTGTCTTGTCCGGTGGTGATGATAAGCAGTTAAGCAGATAGCCTGAATGTACAGCTAGTGCAATATTATTATCCTTTACTGACTACAGTCCTTTCACACAGAGATGGATGCAAGAAGTAAATATAAAATGAGTCACTAAAACTACAAGAACACGGGAAATCCCAGTGTGTTTTGTGTGTGTGCAGAGTAAGTGTACATGAACGTGTATTATAAGCGTCTCATCCGCATCCTGAT
Source organism: Pogonognathellus longicornis (assembly GCA_034694085.1). Taxonomy (NCBI): domain Eukaryota; kingdom Metazoa; phylum Arthropoda; class Collembola; order Entomobryomorpha; family Tomoceridae; genus Pogonognathellus; species Pogonognathellus longicornis. The sequence goes on along the minus strand of JAQFYB010003627.1, from coordinate 8,972 downwards.
CTCAAGTCTTGTATGTGTGTGTGTACAAGTACAAGAGAGGAAGTAGCTTGAGAAAAGTGGGTTGCACATTGGACGGAGTGAGTTGTGAGAGATGAGTTGAGTTGAGTAGTGAGGATGAGAGGACAAGAGAAAATATAACTAACTAGAACTAGAACTAGAACTAGAACTAGAAGTGTGTGTGGTGCTAGTGTTGTGTGAGTGGTGGAGAGTGTAGTGATATGTGTTGCAATAGCAGAAGTAGGGATATACTTATAATAATGTATGAGAGAAGAGGAAACGTGTCGCACATGATCTTTGGATGAGTTTTTTTATGAGACGACATGAAAAGTTCTTTTCTTTTTCTTGAACTTATTCTGGGTCGTCGTCAGTCTTTCCCTCTTTGATTAAGTGCACAGTTCCTATAGAGAGCAATTTCTTTGAGGCTTTTTCCCTCGACGAGAGTTTTTGTGCTCATGAATGCGTGTCGGCCAACCGTCAAGGCTCATTACTTGCTTTTTCTCCAAGCACCCCAAGACTTCTCGCTCCCTATTACTATTACGTCCATTATAATACACCAGCAATACTTTACACACGTTACCTTACTTTATATCATTTCTCCGCTAGATTATTATTATCATACTCTCTCTCTCACTATCTGTCCCTTACAACCTTCATCTCATCGTCTCTCTCATCTCCCACGACAATCCATACCTTTCCACATCCACACAGTTCTAATCTCTATCTGTCTCACTCTATTCCCGCAAAAACTCTTCCACACATCCCAATACGCTTTCCCTACACATTCCTCACTAAAGTCAGTCTCAACAACTGTCCTCTATCCCAATACATTTTTCTTCATTTAATCATGTTCGTATGTGTCTTGCTCTATGTAAAAATAAATGACCCTCCTTTCTCTTTAAAAAATAATTATGGAACTTACAATTAGCTAAGAATATTTTCAGAGATTCTATATCAATAGGTACGCAAAACATTGGAGTACATTGGGTAATAGTAATAGTAATAAGTATTGCATAGGAAGGAACTAGTATAAGTAAAATCAAAAAGAGTAGCTTGTTATTAGGTAACATGATCTATTTATCGAGTAATACCTAATGAAGGTGATTAATTCGATGCTGCTGTTAATGAGTGTGGATACATGTGGTGAGTGTAAAACATAGGGATCTAATGAGAAAGTTTTTGGATGAAATGTAGAGAGCTGTTGCTGAAGTGGATTGTGATTAAGATAAAGGCACAGGGTTGTCATGCTTGAATTCATTTTGTGATCCGTTTTATTATTGTGTAGATATACGCCATGCCTCACCAACCATCTCCCCACTGCAAACAATTTCAACAACCCAAAGTAGTGTAAAGTGTACATACAATATGATAGTAGTGCTGGCAGTGGTAGCTCCATTGTGGTGTGAATTGTGTATAAAAGTATAACGGAGGCAGTCTTGGTACTTGGTAGAGGCATTATATGTGTTTTGAGTGTATGAAAACATAAGAGGTATTAGTAGGACAGTGACTAAGTCTTTGTGGAGCATTTTGAATGTAGTGGTGGTTGGTATTTGTTGTTGGATGAGGAGAATGAGATGCATGATGCAGCAGGACAGCGGATATAAAGACCTCTCTCCAGAGATGAACAATATCTCCGTAAACACTACGGGGGTTCACATCACCGATAAAATATTCCTGTGTACTGTGCATGTGCACTTCCCATTCGCCTAATCTTTAGAGCTTATCCCCATCTGTGTATATTTTAACATCTCCCTTTTATTAGATGACTTGTTTTGAATTCAATGTGTCTTTGTGTACATTAGTATTATAAGATTGAAATAGAAACGACCTTCCTCCTTCCTATCAATTTTCATCCGTCCCTTTTAATGTAACATAAAACAGCATTCAACCGTCTAACACTTCTATAAGCTGTAACTACGATATACCATCTCCTCCTCCATTGTCCCAAATACCCTTCATGTCCCTTGTTAGTACTTTACTTGGAATTATAAACATAACTTTTCTTATAACTCCTGCTAGTAATATCCACAATATTACACACGTAATAGCGCTGATACGTTATAAAATTGATATATTATACAAACTTGATAGGAGGTAATCTCAATTTGATTCTTGTACCATCTACAAATGGTGCAGTCACCAGGACCAGCAATAAGCCCAAGGCATACATAATAAAATAACCATATTAATATTAGCATTGTGCTCCTGCATCATTGACTGTACAGGGCAGGGTAGTGTACATTGTACATGTAGATACACTTGTAGGAGATACATAATCATATTGGAAACGCCAATAAATATGACGTGCAAAGAATTTGCCGTTAATTGTACTGCTGTTACTCATGCAAACACAAACATTATACAAGTCTCATTGGTTTCGCTTGACTTGGCTTTGATCCTTCATAATAAATCGTTGGTATGCATAGTGCAGTGTAGTATCTGCAGTGTGTGCCTGCCTATATGTTGTGCAATGTGTGTATTGCAGTGTATTGTACACCTATACTTTACACATATACACCGAGGTTTTCTGGGAAGGAATTACAACATTTAATATTTATTTGCGAGTTTGCCACTCGAATGTACTACGTATTTATCTTGAAGCGAATTTTGGAACTGCGAAGCTCTGGCAATACGTTTGCAGATAATCTGTCATAATGAATAATGAATAAGGAGCAAACGTTCGTAACCCGTTTAAAATCCCTAGGTTTCATTCCATAGTTGAATAATTCATTGAACTGAGTAGCAAAAAGCATTCCGTTATTTCCGCTTTTTATCCTTTCTTCTTACAGATACTTCCCAACTACATGTTTTTATACTTTCTTTTTGTTTCTCGGCTGGACAAAACTTACGTTATATGGGCATATGCTAGAACTGCTACGTGTCTCTCTCGAGGTATGTGCAAAGTGAGGATTCTTGTCAATTTCCTTGTGCCATGTTCAGGAAGGGAACCTTTCTTCTCCGTCAAACAAGGGAAAGTCTCCTTTCCCAAGGGAAGCTGCGGGGTAACAGTAGAAAATGTCTCTGACAATTCCTTGCTCCCGTTTCTCAACTACACCTTAGAAACACTTCATGTAAATATTTTCAAGCGATAGAAAGTATTTGTAGCTTTAAGACTTGATGAGTTCGTCAGGGAATTATTATTAAACTATATTTGTATTCGTCCCATTTTGCGAGTATTATTCTGTAATTTTCGAATAGCCCAGAGAGATTCTCAAGTGTTAAAGATGTTCACGGTGGAAATGAAAAACTAAAATCTCTATCCTTACGCTGTATCGCTGAGCTTCTTTATTTGTAGTAGTTTAGTGTTTGTATGCATAGGTTGCAGATATCCTTCTGTCTACTACTAAAGATATTGTGTGTACATTGTGAAAGCACTAAAAGAGAAATGCGGTGTTCAGCATTTCTGAACTCGTTGTGTGTTAGTATCTTTACAAAAGAAAATAGAGATTGTAGTACGAATATAGCCAAGCAATAAGGAATAATACATACATACAAACATAGAACAGGAGCATATTATGATTATTATGAATACGAGAATACCTACAGAGAAAATAACAACATACGCTAGACTGCGTAACAATACTCTAATCTTTGGCAATTGTAAAGAGGGAAAAGAATGGGCGAAACAAAGAAGAAACACAATAAAATAAAATACAAGTGCGAGTCAAGACAGTAACAAGGGACTTTGAGAAAGTGACGAGAAAAGGGAAGGAGAAAAGGTTGCTGGTGGTTCCCTTGTTACATTATTGCCCAAGTACCGCTGTTCTGCCTACAAATGCGTAGCGGTGGCTCACACACATCCAGAACGCAATAATAATATACGCTGTATGAATGAAATGATGGGAGTCAGAGACGTAAGGGAAGAAGATGTCTGAATAAGAGCGTATGAGAGTTGTAGGGTTATGAAAGGAGGGAAGATCGGAGGAGGCTGGAACAGTGAACCTACTTAAGGAATCTTTCAAGAAAGAAACACGAAGGTTGATACCTACATATGAAATTGGGTAAGAAAGAAAGAAGAAAGTGAAGGAAGACAAGGGAAGGAAAGAGTGGAGGCTGCACACTGCACAGTGGAGTGAGTGGAATTGGCTAAAAAGTCTCAAATCGACTTAGGTCGTAGATTTCCCTTTATGTATCTCCCGAATGGTGAAGTGGAAGTGTATACAGGAGGAATGATGTTATAAGGTGGAGAAGGAGAGACGTGGAGTCTGGGAGTTGAATAAAAGGAAGAGAGCGAGTAAATAGGAATGATGGAGATGGAGGTAATACGCTTAGGCATACAGGAGTGGTGTAAGAAGTATATGAGGAATAGAGCAAAGATGCAAGATGGTTGTAGAGAATTGTTCTTCTTGTTGTACCTCTTTGACTTTGACATCACATCACCAAGTCTCCGACTAAAACGAAAAGAGGGGAAATAATAAATAAAAAACGAGAGGCATTTTAGAGAGAGTGAACTCATGGCACGTCCTGATTGAGAAGCAAGAGACGAGTTACGAATTTCAAATGAGTCTCAGTCTCTCTTCACATATAAAATTCTCATCTTGTGCTTCCTACTAAGCTTGTCTAATGTACTACAGGGTTCTTTGTATTTCTCACTATTCACAGCTTCAAAAACTATACGCACAGATTCCAATTCTTTTTCTCTCCAGCACACTTGAATTATTTGCTCTTATATCATAACCTTAGCTAAGTAAGCTTAATCTCACATGGTCTCGTCCTGTCTTCTTTAATGTAAAAATGCTTTCATCATGTCCCTGTACACAAAATCCAACTTCTCATACCGTCCTCCAGGCTCTACACACACTACACCATTCACTACACTACAGAATGTCGTCTTTCTTTTATGCATGCATAAGACAAAGAATGAGAATGGAATTTGAAAGAAATGCTTGAGACACAGTGTAGTGTGGGCATGTGTGTGTGCAGACAGACGTTTTATGCTAAAAGAAAATATCTGTGGAATACTTACTTTGCTCCCTTTCTCTTCTACAGTTATATATTACTCTTGCTTCAAATACAACGAGAATGAGAAAGATGATCTTGGAATATTTTTTTACAAAGGGAAATGTAATAAGAGAAATATAAAAAGCAAACTACATACACATAGTTAGTAATGTACACAGTACACACAAGGAAGTCAAAACAAGGTGAATGTTGAGCTGCTACGAATTGTAGCACAAACAGCATACATATCGTATCATACACTCACTCCGCAGTCTTATGAGTTTAAGACGTAGTTGCTAAAATTCCCACAGTTAAAATAACTAGTGAGTATATAGGTACAGATGTATTCTGCATACCATGTGTTATGTTATGAGTAGGTATACTGAGGTAGGTAGATGCAGCATGTAATGTTAATAATAAGGGAAAGGCATATAATTATTGAAGTAGGAACTATACATAGGTACATGTTGTATACAGGGCGAGTTTCTTAATGTACATACTTATGTGCTGCTTGGAGTTACAAAGTTACAACTCCCATCACATCACAACTGGTGCAAAATTTAAGAGATTCTCGAGTCGTGAAACGTGAGGAGCTACAGCTCATACATTTTTGACAAGAGAGCACCGCCGGGAAATAATCTTCGCTTCTAGCTTACAGAATGTTGCGTTTCTCTCCCGTTGCGATAGTCTTAGGAGGGTGTCGGGAAACGAAGTAGACCAAGACGAAAAAACACTAACGGCAAGCAAACTCTTTTTCTTTCCTATTTAAAGTTGACTTTGCTCCGAATTTTTCTAATGCGAACGTCACCTCAGTCTCACTCACTCAACGACACAGCCACGCCAAGCCTTGTCAACCGAACTCTGAGAACCCGTCTCCTCCCTTCCTCTACGCTCTTTCTTTCTTTGCTTTACTTTACAAATACATGGACTGCTAGAATATTTAGAATAGGTAATTTGACTTGGTTTATTTATTAGCATTCTCCCTACATACGTGGTAAGTATATCTCCTACTCTCCTATTGTGAAGAATTAGACCCACCGCTGTAAGTGCTGTGTATGTATATACCTAAGTAGTATATAGGCACTGCCTGGTTGTAATATTCTGTAATGTATGTATAATGTAGGCATTGATCTTTGGGAAAGGCTGCAGTTTGTATTTTGTATCTGCGAGTGTTTTGTAAAGTAATATTACGACTAACGGCAACTAAGCTCTTGGCGACTCGACTCATTGACTCTCTCACACATTCTGCATTCCAATAACAATCCTCCGTATCAACAAGAAATACCCGACAATATCAGGTATATTATGCTATGCACTCTATCTTAAGTTATATACTTGGTGTATTTACTGTTTAGGTATGTAGGCAAATGTTGTATATGGGAGTGCATTAGTATAAGTGTATATGTAAGTGCAAAGTCAATAGTTGAGAGTGTAGTCAAAGAGAATCGGTTGAACTAAATACCTTGGCTACACGAAGTGCGTTTAGCTAATAGCGGAGAGCTATAGCTGTTGGAGTGTTGTGCTGGTAGCTGGCAACAATTTCTGGTAGCTGGAAGTGGAAAGGAAGCAAGGGAAGCCCATTTGGAACACAAATAAATCTGTCGTCTGAAATTAGTCAACTCTTCAAGTGGTGCCTCATTTGCGGAGCAACATGCCAAATTAGTGCTAATGACGATTGCTCACTCTAATCCTTTCGTGCCTTGCCTTTTATATAAATTATAGATCTATTGGTGTGTGCATTCATGGGAATACTCGAGGGAAAGAACTTATTTGAACATTAGACTCGTCTCGCTTGACTTCTTCATCCTTGTCCGGGAAAATTTACTTTCAATTGAATTACAAACAAATGCTTTCAGACATTCTTAGCATAGGCACGACAAATCTTTGCGGGACACGACTCGCTTGTGGTTTATGCGATACACAGTTATAATGTGCAGTTGTGCTTTGTACTTGTGTACCAATGATGCTATCACTTATTTCATGTTTTACGTTAAAATCGGAAAACAAGTACCTAAATGTAATAGGTATATTACACAGTTCATACTACATTATATTCTTGAAAGTACACAAAACGTAGAAATAGAGAAAATCTATTTGAACAACGAAACATTGGAATTTATCATACAAAATAAAATTTTATTTATACAACACAACAGGCTATGAAATGTTAACAGGGCAAGGCAAGGCCAAAGACAGTTGTTGGTAGACTGAGACTCTCCAGTGTAAAAAATCGGTTATATTCCGGTCACATCCCATCACACTGGCTCCCTATAGAAGATACCTTGTAGTACACACATTTATGTTGCATTTACTAAAGTAGTCGAGTCTGGAGAGTCGTGAGCAGATAACTTATGACTTTACGACTTTATGGGCTCTGCCATTCTTTAGTAGAAAATTCACTGGGCTTTCTGCCAAACCATTATTGTATCAGTATAGATGTGAGTGACTCTTGTGATAATGCAGCTTCACATAGAGACAAAGACAACCTACCGAGATACACAACCAAGACCTTCAATTCCTCCGTTTTATTCTTCCTTTCATATTTCTAATGTCCCTCCGAGTCCATTCAGCCGAACGGACTGAATTCATATGGGACACTATCTTTTTATGTGACTTTCCTCTATGGCAGTAGTATTAGTATTTATCCTTCATTTACCAATCTAGTCAACCTATTGTTTTCCTTCCTACTTGTCTCTCCGACAAAATATCATGAGCACTACTTAGACCTAATAATGTCTTCCTACAAATATCGATTTGCAATGAAAAATGATGTCGGCTAAACACCATCACCATTTTATTCTGCCTAGTGTAACTCTACTAAATAGCAACATCCACTTTTCACTCATTTCTCCGCCCCGGCTAACGCTACAAAGAAAACAGGTAAATTTGATAAACCAAGTAAGATGACGAAAAATTGACAGAGGAATACGTTTAAGGCTTGGTTTAAGTTTAAACCAGTGAGATGTGAAAATGGTATTGCTTCCAACTTTTTTGGTTTAAACAAACAAATGTAACTCCAAACTAAATTGGGATTTGAGATTTGTCTAATTAGTAATTACATTCAAAACTGATATTATGATTAGAAAATGTAAAGCTGTGGTGTTACTTTACCTACTATTGCCTACTTTTATATCTGAACTGTAATCTGTTTCAATAAAGCCTATCTCAAGGCCATGGAAACCGTCTCTCTTAGAAGGTATGGCCATAGAAATTAAAAAACTGAAATGGTGGATGAATTTTCATCCACCGAATAACAGCAAAATCAAAATAATGCGGTTAAAGTCTGGATGAAGGATTCATTTATTTATTCCTATGGCCATACCTTCTAAGAGAGACGGTTTCCATGGCCTTGGCCTATCTATTAAAATTATTCGATTTGGCACACGACAGAGAAGCTTAAAGAGGTCTTGATACGTGGAGTTAACTATAGTATTCATACTAAAATAATTTTCGCTTTTCATTTTGCTTCCCCAAAGCATTACACTGCAAAAAGTATGTGTTTTGTAATGCTTTTGATTTAAAAAATACATATGAATGGAAACATGTTTTTTTTTATTTCGAATATATTTTTGCAACAAATTATTTAGTGTGTATATATTTTGTATAGCATGACATAACCTTCTAAAGCTGGTTAAACTGTAGCCTTGTATTTCTACCAACCTTGTATTTTGTTATACATTTTATATATTTTTGACGATTTGATTTTGATATAAATAAATTAATTGGAATAACGAATGTGGACGAATTAATTTCAAACAAAGCTATGTACGCACAACCCTCGTTTCCCATAGACGTTGCTCTGACTGTTATTATGATGAATACAATGATGATTATCATCACGGGTTATTGCACTGTTATTGAAGTAAAAGAGTGTGTGCTCCCCAGAAGAGTTAACATTAACATAACAGCTGCACTTATATTTATTATTGTATTGATATTCAATACATAGGTATACAATAGAGCGTCTAGAGGGTCGCCTTTTTCCAGCCCAACCCTATCTGGCTCCTCGAACATGCCAACCCAACCCAGCCCTA
>JAQFYB010003626.1:0-18819 GCA_034694085.1 Pogonognathellus longicornis | reverse complement strand
GTGTATATATGTATTAGTATTTGAATCAAAGTTGCTTTTGCTTGACGGAGAAAGAAAAAAGGATGAGTCGACTCTCCTCGACGCGATTTTAGTAGATCTGCTGAGAAAAGAGAAGAAGAACAGTCGTAATGGTCGTATGGATGTTGAATTGAAGACTTGTGCTGCATGTGTGTGGGAAAATCATGCTCTTTCAATCTTACACGCTGCTTCTGTCTTCGCGTCTTCTCTTTCTTCTCTCAGTCGTCTTTCTCGTTTACAGATTCTAACTTGTAACTTACATAATAATGTTGTGTAACATAGTAGTACGTGTAATACTCCAGAATATAAATACCTTCACAACTTTACATTAGGTACATGAACGTATACGAGCAAGTAATGTATTAGTTGCTCGTATACAATGGGACACACATACATAGATACTTTAGAGAGATAGCTAGTAGTGTACACACTCCTGAATGCTTGAAGATGCATTACATTGAAATATGCATGGATGTTGTATACGCCCTCGTTGATTCGGTAATTCTTCATGAGCAACTCCACTGAATGAGTTCATTCAATTTCATGTATCACAAAAGTCGGGTTTGGAATGGATTGGCATGCTACGCCATTTTCAACATACAAACGATTGTTACTCTTTGATTGTTCTGTGTGTTGTACAGTAGCATGTATACAATTTGTAATGTAAGTAAGTGAGGTTCCTCTATAGGATTGCATGAAAAACTAAGGGTGTATCATATTACATCACAATCCTTCACACGATGACTTGAACATACAACAAACACGAGAAACACAAGTGAGTATATACTGTATAAATTTATACTACATCTATACCATACTCTACACAAGTAGGAGCAAACCGTGTGGTTGGTGGTGCTTGGGGAAAAAGTGAAAAAAATGTAGAAAAGCATGAGAATTTACATGATGTATTTGAATCTGTGTTGAACACAACAACTAATAAGTAATCTTGGTTTGGCTATATAGAAAAAAGAATTGAATCGTAAGAAAGAATGAAGAAAATTAAGGAAACCTGCTTAAAAAAGACACATGAAGAATGTGCAATGCACTCGACGAAGAATAATCTCAACTTATTAGTCTACTCTCTGTCTTTTCTTCGTTAATCAGAACAAGACTCGAGACTCAGTACTACGAGACGCTAGACGACTCGTCTAGCATTCGCAATTGGTTTCTTTTAGGTACTAAATACTTTTAGTATAGAGATTCTACTACTAGCCAAGTAAATAAGAGCACCACATTATAGTACTTAGCCATTACTACTTATACATATACTTTCAACACAGACTTGAGATTCTTCTTCTTTCTCAAGGCACACCACAGTGTGTAGGAGTATCTGTAGTATAATAATGCAAGTTGTGTGTGACTAAGATCCGAGATGAGAATGAAAACGTAGGTACCTCCTGCTATATTATGTTGTGATGGTTCTTGTTATATAAACTGATTACTATTACACACTGTGTGGAGAACTGTTGCTTATCTTTGTGTGTATGACAGGAAACAGCAGAAAGTGTATAGTGTAGTAAACTAGTGGTATGCATACAGAGAATATTTACATACTTAGGGTATTAACCAGAAGAACATCAACAGAATGAGCACTGGGCTCGGTTAAACTTATTTGCTTGTTGGCATTCCCGTCTCTGCCACTACTGGGTTAGGGGTTGCGAGTTTTTACTACAGAAAGGCCGACGGCGAACGTCAGACGACTTGCTAAAGTTTAGATGAGTTAAGTTGAGTTATTCCTAACATCAACATTAATTTGCTCTTTAAAATGCTCTGCTTTACTTACTGCGTTTATATTGCACTACCTACTGCTAGAATATCTATGTATCTCTAAACAACATTATTATATACCTACTACACATAAAGTGGTATAGCACGAAATTTATTTGCCCACATTTATACAGATGCTATTATACTTAGTACTAGTATTACAGATCTACACTATCCTTTCTTCTTGCGTGGAGGCTGCTTTGTTTTTTAATATCGTCATGCAGTAAGGATGTCTCGGAGAAAGACAGATATTAGTAAATACATTGTAGTTCACTTTGTTGTGTTGTATGTGTGGTAGTATGTATTAAGGGTGAGCAAAAAGCACATGGATTTTGTATAGTGCTACAAACATTTCCTTTCCACAAGCATTTCAAAGACGAAAACATAATGAGAGTTGAAATATTTAACGTTTTTTGTTTGTACCTGACGACTTGACTGCTTTGCACTGAATTGCTACAAGGAGATTGCTGCTACTGTAGTTATGGTGTAGCTTTAACTGCTCCTCCGTCTGCTACCGACTTTATCAATCTCTTAGCATCAACCCACCAAACAGCAGCACCAACATACCTTGTGTTCTATGTATGTACAAGAGTTTCTTCAAGTAGGAAATTGTTCGTGCTCTCGTGCTTTGAAGTTTGACTGAAGCATCTGAAAGGCACTTGCTCGTATTACTAATATTACTTTCTGTAGTATAGCAACCTGCTTCATACTACTACACTTTTACATAGTATAAAATATTCGGCACTATTAAATTACTGCACACAAAGAACAAAGCTCAAGACTTCATCATCATCATGATATTCGTTGTTGTATAATATCAAGAGATGTGTAGTAGCATTACAGCAGTATTTCATGGCATTCATTCACATTCCTGTTAGTATAGGAAGATTATATAAGAAATGTAAGGAATAGATATCCAGTACGTACATACTACATACATACAGACACTGTAGTGGTTGTTGCCAACTTACACTTTTCATTTAACTGGCAATGTATGTATGTAGGAAATAAATATACTAGTGCGCTACTGTTTGTATCTAACAGAGCAAATGTCTCACACTCTCACTCTCGTTGTTACGCAATATTCTCACTCAGCTCTCAACAGCACCAGTTTTCAGTTTCACGTTCAAGATCAAGAACCATGTTTTATATTACTTCTTACATTACAGTGTACCTAAAGCTACACTATATTTAACTATGCTGATACATACATGCACTATACTAGCATTAGTATACATGGAAGAGTTACTACTTGTAGTAGCTACATTAAACACATCAGATGGCTAAGGGATGGCAATCCACGCGAAAGACTTTTGACTCCACACTACTGGAATAACATGGCAGGCTTGATTTAAGCGTAAGCTAAACGTATATCACGCTGAATATTTTACAGATATGTGCAAAGATATTTTGACCTGACTTTATGTCTCTGCTTCTGTAGTGTAGTGTGTAGGTAGTTGTATCATAGCGCTTCTTGTGTGCGTAATTATATAAGGGAGTATGTATTAAAGCGTTTTGTGCGATTATGTTGTGTTGTGTTATGCGAGCTACACAGTTCATAGAGTCAAGTTGCAAAAGAAGACAGAGTACAAGTTACATTTGCATATTTCAAAGATAAAGCTGCCGCCGCCGTCATTTCTCTTTTGGTTTATTTTGCAGTTGGTTGGTGGTATCTGGCCTGGTATGGAATGGTGTGTGGTGTTGCATACACATAGAGGCAGGCACTAAGCTGTGTAATCATATACTTGTGCTCTTTACAACCAGAACAGCACAGACAGACACATAAGGAAACACTGATGTTTTTCTGTACACAAAGAATATTTACACCTTAAGTTGGCGTTTTTCCGTCGTCACGTTTTATTTTTAACCACAGAAGAATTCATGTCTTTTATCATCTTCACTCCAGACTTCTTTCACTAATAACGCAACGTGCAAAGATTAGGAAAACCTTATTTTAGAATTCTTCGGCTACGCCACGTTACTTGTTACACACTACCTACTGTATCTGACAATGTGTATTCCCATCACTGCACTAGTAGTATATTATGTAATGTACTACATTAGAACAAGACAAGACATGTAATTGCACTCTCGTTATTTAACTTTTTATAGCAGTCAGAGCCAGACCGAGCCAGTGAAGCCATTACATTAAGCGCAACAAACTTTTTCCTCTCTCCTTCACCTTTATTTAATAATAGACAATTAATTTTTCAATTTTTTTCCTCCATAGCTTTTACTTTTCTCGACTCATTCAATGTAACGTCCCCTCATGAGATTTACTAATCGAACGTTTCTTCTCATATAATGAAGAAAAAGTGTGCAATGCTCTTACAGATCTAAAGATGGCTTTCTGTATACGAAACCCTTTTCAACGTTTGCCTTAGTTTTAGATTTAATCTAATATTACATGTGTATACACAAAATACAGCGATACTATTATTAAGTGCACTGGGACTATGGGATGGATAAAAGTAAGGAAATGCAGAATGCTATTTACAACCTGACACTACTCACCGTATACACGGGCTGTTGTGTTACACATAATAATAGTTGTATGATCCTCTAAATGTAAATGTAATACATTGATTACACATTGTATCGGATTCTAGGCCGAGATTCACAAGGATAATATCAGGTATACCGCAATTTGATTTCGAGTTAGTCTTCGCTAGTATTTATTACGTAAGATCTATCACAGTCATTAGAAATATTAGTATATACTTTGAACCTGCAGATAATGCTTTTCCAATATTTTCCCATTCCATTATTAACTATGAACTAGTAATCATTTCATCAGTCATTATTATCATTATCGTCATTATCCTAACGTGTTTTATTATTGATCCACCAACATAACAGAGCTTGAGTTATTTTCTAGTCTCCTCTACACCTTGTCCCTATATACCCATGTGATACACAAACCTTTTAGCATCAAAAGATACCCATGCCATTACAAAATTCTACTAGTACTAGAATGATGGGAATGAAAAATCGGTTCGGTAAATATTCTTGTATATACAAGGAAATCCACTTGGTGTGTATACAACTACACCTACATACTTATCTAGAACAGATGGATACATCGAAACCAAAGCGTACCTATGCTCCATACTCCTTGTATTGCATGTATGGTATAACTAGGAAAAGTGTATTAAAATATTGATGTGCATAAATACAGCTTATATGCCTACGTGTATAAGTATAGTATAGTCAAGTATTTCATCAAGGAATAGATACATTGTATTTTTAAAGACGATCGAGCAGGTAACTCATGATGATAGATAGGACAGGACCTACACTACACACCACACGGCAAGGCAGGTGAGTAATGATAGCCACAATACAAAGTACTCGAGGAAGATAGCTATATAAAATAAATGTTGGTCCGTGTGTATAGTAAATTGCTCTTTCGTCGATCCAAGTGCAAGTACAAGTACAAGGCAATGGAAAGTGTTTTATGTGTTGTAAGCAAAGTACTACGAAGCACTACAAATATACAAACAGCTACAACTATATACTTAAGCAGTACCTAATGCACAGTAAATGCTGACTCACAAAGCGACTAGGTTGGTCTACAGTGTTAAAGTATAATGCAACATTATTATTGAGGTTTGAGCGTGAGACAGTGCTCAGAGTATTACAAAGAGAGAGAACAGTGTGAAGGCATGAAGATGATGAATGCGGATCAATTCTTGAGGGAGGGTAGGGATACTCTAATCAAGATAAGTAATAATAACTAAGTAACTATGGCAGGAGGATTTGTGTGTCTTATACATAAACTATCTCTCTCTGTGTATAAAGGTGTTCCTATCTCTAATACACTTTTCATACTTTATCCTCACTGATATACATACAATGTTGTAATCTGTGTGTGTGTGTATACAAGTGTATATAGCTATTCGTTATACTTTATACTTTTAATATAAGTGGACAACATGTTTCACTCGTCTTAGGTAGTTGTAGTAGTGGTTGTAAATACGGGCATTTATTTACCAAGCCAAGTATTTATAACCGTAGCCACGCTTTGCGGATTGTGCGGTAAAATGTTTCACTGGAAAATATTTCGTGTAAAATTAAAATGTTGAGGTAATAGAAAATGATAGAAGGTAGTATGTAGTTGTAAAGAGGTCTTCTTCTTCCCTCGTAGAATCCGGAGACCTGCATGTTGGTATAACATTCCATTGGAGTTGAGCAATGTAAAGTGAATAGTGTTGTTTACATATGGCGCAAAGAGGAATAAGGGAGAGAGACGGGTTACACATACACCAAATTATTTTTACCTGTGAAGACTTAAAAGCATCTTGATCATGAGAAATGCTTTATAGAGTAGCTAAGAAGCACGAGAATTAATGTGTGTTTGTAATACACTACACTTAGCATTGTACATTAAGCAGTGCGATGTGCATGTTTAAACGAAAACGAAAATGGCAATATTCGAATAGTGTCAAGAAGTAGGTAGGTGCTTATACACTGTTTGTTTAGAAGGTTGTAATATATCGTATATTTTACCAAGCAAAGTTTGTCTATGCACAGCTATTTATTTGCGGTAACATGACTGTATATATATTGTATGTAGTACATAAAGGTATTCTAATGCATGGGATTGAAATACTGTTAGATGTAAACTTGTAAAGCCTCTTTCACAGTTCTTACTTCTTTGTACACATTTTGAGAAAGACTGGCTTTATAAATGAGCTGGGTATTATGATCTTACAAAGACTGAGCTGGTCTTAAGTCCGTAAACTGTGTGCAAGTGGAAGAAGACGCTGCAGCAGACACCATTCATTTCATCCATTCATTCACTTCTTAATAGAAATGAAAATGTAGCACACACAATCTGTAGCTGTATACTTATATGTATGTGTAGCAGTGGACTAAGTCGTATATTTGTATAATTGTGAACGACACGTTCCTCAAATGCTAAAATACACTAAACTCAAGAGTCCTAACGATTTTGCTGAACAGCAATATGCTGTAAGTTGAACTGAGCATCAGTGGAACAAGTTTGCTAGTAATATAAGTAGTTGTACTTGTAATATAATCCTAAGGTAAACTAAAGAGTGAGAGCGTGAGCTCAAACTACTTAGGTACAAAGTAGTAGTAATAGTATTCTCGTATATAGGTAGCTATGCATTTGTGTGTATCACGAACATGTGTATGACTGTGTGTATACAATGGGAAATTTTTAATGACAATTTACTCGGAAGCTTTACAACCAGCAATAGGAATAGTTTAGCTCAGTCTTTGTGTCTTTTCTTGTTGAGTTGTGTTTCTGGGCCGGTGTCTTTCCCGGCAGTAAAAGTTTCCTGTTGTGTGTTTCAATTCCCTGGTTGTTGCAGTAAAAGTAAAACCAGGTCAGAAATTAAAATGAGGTAAGAAAGATGATGTAACTTATGATAGTTTGGTTTTCTTAGTTATTCTGCTATATGCACAAAACTCTCTAGTGTGTAGTAACAAATGGCAACTGTACACGACTCTTCTATAAATATCTTCTTCCGTGTGGCATTAAATGTTCTGTTATATACGTACACCACTCACACACCCGTGAATACACTGTCTTTCCTCCTATACACAACAGATACTGGTAATAATACGTAATATAGTATACCTACTAGTACCTCTATGTAGGTAGTAGGTACGAATCTACAGATACAGTCTTATTCTATAGAGAGAACATAATATATCATTCTGCAGAACGACTATTACTTGAATCTAGACTGTGCATGTTGTAGAGAAATTCGCAGCTTCAAGTTAAATATGTACAAGTTACACTTACTCCAATTCTATAGCTACCTATACAAAGACACATTATTATTATGTACAGACTGTATATACACACATAATGTCTCATGTACAGAATCCATGTAGAAGCATTTCAGTTACTTTAATAGTAACATCCAATGCAATGCAAGTAGTTTGCATGGGATGGAATATAGTGTGGTGTGTGTAGTATGTTGAGTGTTGCACGTTGGTGGTGGTGAGAGGAGATGACGAGATGAGACATTATGAGACTTTAAGAGCGTGAAGGTAAGGAAAGGTTGCTATTGGTGTTCTTGTTCTTGTTGGTGGTAGTGAGATGTAATAGGGTGTACGAAGAAAAAGTTAACTCGAGTTTAGTGCTGTGTAATGTAGTGCAGTAGTGGCAAAAGTGTGCTTGTTCATATGTATATAGTTCTCTGTGTAATATCAGGATATAATATGTACATATATGTAGGTGTAATACTAAGTGTGATAGTTTCATTTTCCATTCCCTCGAAACTGCAAGAAAAAAGCAGAGAAGTAAGTTAACTTATGTGAGATCGTTTCGGAATGAGAATGAGGCTCACTTATATAATACTGTATGCGTGTGTAGTGTACGTATAATACGAATACAGGCATTTATATACTTTTACTAAAGTAGTAAGATATATACATAGAGAACATTCATTCAACACGCTAAAAAATACTAAGAAACTCAAAGAGACTCATTCCTTCTTGTTGTAGCACTCTTTTCGACTCCCCATGCATCAATTACCAACACCTTTTAAAAGTTTTAAGAGACTTGCTACATTTTTTATTCCTTTCCTTCACTTAATTCTTTATTCGTTTGTATAGCTTTGTTATTATTACACTAAACTCCTACTAAAATACTCCAGAATGCATATTTACCCGTCTGTCTATTACTTATAACTAAAATACTTTACTTATAATTGTATACACACACACAGTAGTACGACCTAGTGGACCTAGTAGTATTTCCAATAAGACCTAGAGACCTACCTTTTCTACCACCAAAGCAGCACAGCAGTACTACCATACATAATATACAGTGTAATAACACAAGGTATGCTGTTTTGGTTTTTAGCAAGTGGATTGTATTGTAGTACTTATGTGTAGCTATGTAGTAGGCTCTATAAAGAGTTACATATAAATTATTTTCTGATTCCCTCCCTGTAATATCACTTACTATATAAAGATGGATGTTGAGTATAATGTGTAGAGCTATTAGGTGTTAGTTAATTTTGTATATTGAATTACGCCTTGCCTAGCCTACCAGCTATATTTTATACCCATAGCAAATTGAATGATATTACAACACGTAAATGTTTTCTGTTATACACAGTATACACCTCTTTGGAACTAAGAGCTACGTAACGAAAACCTACTTGTATAAAGTGACACACTAAATCTCGAATGTTCTAGTATTACAACATTTTTAGTATATATACAGACGTTTCATGTATAATGCATACGGGCATATTATGTGTATAGACACAGAAGAATTATTTATTTTAGATATTTAACGTGCAGGCAGTCAGGGTGGGCAGATAGGATGAAAGCTTTCGCACCATTACGTCTAAACTTGCAACATTAGTATATCACTACATTCCAATTTCATTTAACTTTTAGCCTTTTTGTGTACCTACCTATACGTAGATTCAGAGTAGGGATGAGTAAATGTAGTTTTTGGGATTTTCTTTTATTTTAAGTACGTAGCTAGTACCTACCTATACAGAAAGTCTGACGAAGGTAGTAAGATTCACTTGTACTAAAACGAGGACAGGAAGAAACTGAAGGAAGAGTGACAGGTTGAGTAAGAAAGAGTAAGTCGACTTGACAAGATAGATAGACAGAGACAGCACTGGGACTTGACTTTTCTCCAAAGTCTTTAAATGCATGTTGGTTTTCCAACTACTCCTGAGCTTCTCACTTCACCTCGTGTTTGTATTCCAAAGTACAACTCTCATCTCTTATGGCTCTTTTGCCTCGACTCGGAGGATGAATGTATTCTATGCTGGAGATTCTACACAAATTCTGCTTTAAAATGAAAAGACAGCTACGTGTGTGTAACTGGCACTTAGCTTACCTATTTATACACTTTTAAGAGTGACGAAGAAATGAAGAGGAACACAAACAAGGTATGTCTGTGTGTAATCCTGTTATGTAGTAAGAATAAGAAGAAGAAGAGTGTGAATGAAGAGGTGTCTTGTATATCAAAGAAATAAGTAGACAAGGTGGCGTATATAAATGTAGTGGAAGCAAAGGTAAATATTCATCGTGTTAAATGTAGGATAGATCCGTCCAAGGGGTCCCAAGCAATTTTCTCGGCTTTTCATTTAATTTCATTCTGTGTAGGACACATAATATAATTACGTGAGAGAGTGCTATATTGTGTATGTGCTGAGTTTGTACAATATACCTACGTACATACTGTTATGGCTAACACTTTTATTTTATGATGCCCTTAAGAAGTGTGCTTTTCGTTTAGCTGAATTGAATTTATTTTATAGATTCTTTGTTCTTCACTCACTCTGTGAGTTTTTCTGTTTTGTTTGGTTGTTTATGCACACTGTGACTGTAACTTACTTGGATATGAAAGGTCTGAGTCTGCTGTAATATTATACAGATTTTATTTTACTGTATGTATAAGTAATACACATACTAGGTATACTTATATGCAAGTAAAACTAGAACCATTCATTGTGTGTAGAATTTCTTTAGCTAGACACGATTTTCTTTTACTTAACTACGGACTATGACATACCTACATGCATGTAGGTATGTACTTTGTATGTGTTTAAGTTTTAAAGACAAAAAACTTTTACTAACACTTAAATGAAGTGTTTTGGGGCTGTTTTGAAATAGTTGAGCTGACGGTTATGTGAATATGTGTATATATAGGTAAGTTGGTTAGTGTGTGCGTTGGTTTGTATAAATGGTCGAGAATGAAAGAGAGAGAGAGAGAGAGAGTGAGTCTTTGTTGCTTTTTCAATGTCAGCAGGTTCACCTCATGAGCCTATTGAAATTATTCAACTTTTATGTCCTAATGGGAAAACAATGTGAGATGTGATGAGAGGGCGAGAGGAAAATTGTAAATGTTTTATAGTTCTCTCAATATATCCAACAACAAGTCCAGTCTGGTCAGTTTTAGAAGATGAAGGAGAAGATCTCTTTGTACTCTGTTGCACACTTGTATTTAATGTATTATACTTGTACTATACCCGTATTTGTTTGTATGGTGCATTCATTGGATTGCATTGCGCTGCACTATTGTATTGTAGCTGTATAAAGTAAAACTGAAAGGAAAATAAAATAAAATGAACAACATAACAACGTTAGATAAGGAAGGACATAATGTAATAATAATATAGCACAAAGTAGTAAAACACATCGATTGTTGCTTAGACCTCTTTACGTATTCTTAACCATGCCACTTTAAATGCAAACTGCAATTCTTTTGGACATTTCAAGATTTCTTATATAGAGATACAGTATACTATAGTGTGTTGATATTTTACATTGGTCTTGAGTGCTGTTGAGAGTATTTAGTCGTATTTGTATGTAGAGAAGTACTGCTACAAGTCTTATTACCTTTTTCATGTGTCGTGTGATGCATTGAATTAAATTTACGAAAGATCTGAAGAAGATCAAAGTGAAGTTAGTAGATTTACAGTGAAAACATATAAAGTCAGTAAACTCTGCAGCCAATAGCTGAATGGTTGTATTAGTAAATATAAAGTGTTTGTATTGTACATAAAAGTTAGTAAAATAAAAAGGGAAGGAAACGAATAACACAGAGTTGTAGAGAGAGAGAGAGCGAAACGAACGGGAACGGCTTGAGCTTGAAAGCCATTGAATTCATGGTGTTGAGAAGTTTAATGTTTTTCAAGAGGCTGAAGGTTCCTTTGGTGAATTACCATTTTGTACAGACACGATGAAAGATATAAAACGTAAAAAAGGGATTTATTACATTTTAAAATCTGATATCAGATTTAAATGAAATGAAGCAGAAGGAAGAATAGGAAGGAAAAGTTTTTTGGCTGAACTGCCTGCCTCGATGTCTGAGTCTTGCTTTGCTTTGCCATGTTTTGTTTAGCCTTGTGTGTTGTTTTCTCGTCTGTTATGGAATAATGAATGACTTTGGAACTCACTAGCGTTGTTGTTCTTGTTGTATGGCTAACAATAATTCAAGATGAGACTCAATTCCCAATTTTTTTCTACTTTTTCTCGTGTCTCCCTCGATTTTGATAAAGTTGGCGTAAACGAAAACCCTACACATTGAGAATTCATACATACATACAACCTCATAAATTATACTCTTTTATATCATTGATTTTCTCAAGGTTGAAGAATATACTGCAGTACATAACAACATAACGCAAAATTTCATTTAATATCACCTATCATATGGCTCTACAAAATAATTGCAATTCCCAGGAATTTTGCTATATAGTGTGTTAATGAATAGCGCTACTCTGACTGATGTCAAAGAAATATAGACTTGACTCTCATTTATAGACACGTTCCATTTCAATGTGACGTGGTCATTAGTGATCGTATGTATAAAATATTTTTGTCATTGACATAAGGCTGACAAATGCAAAGGCTGAGTCTCGCTGCATGCACACCTCAATTTAAAAGAAATTATGCACACATTATTTTCTGATATAAAACACACGCAAGTATAGGACTACTATAATATCCTAGATACATACTGGCAATAAATAAGGTGAGAGAGATGTCATAAGCCTCAAGTCACGCATTTCATATTTAAATACAGTACGTGTGCCAGCAGTAGTACACACACAAGTAGTGAAGTTATTATGCCCAGCTTTATGTAAGGTACTGCTGTATTATAAACTCTTGATTCTTACTAAAGTCAAACCAAGTCATGAGCTCCTCATAAATATGACAATGGGATATTCACAGCACAAAGCTTTCACCTTTGACACGATAAATTTACTCTATGTGCTTCCACTAACGAGAAGTTGTTGTACAATGTCTGTATCCACACAACAAAACACAACACAGATTCTCCAAACCACTACACAATCTAATACATATACATATATACATACTACATACATTTTATACACTACTAGTACAACTTCTGCTGCAATAACAAAATACAACAATGTCGACGAGATGCGTAAATTAAATTAAACAGCAAACATCAACGAGGCCACACAAATCTGGAAAGAATACCTACACAACAGTTATGATTCATAATTTAAGAAAGACAACGACAACACAAAGCAAGTCAAGGCAGGCTAAACCATTGTAGTCCTTTTCCAAGTACTTATTTATATTATTAATTTACATTTACTATTATGTAGATTGTATATTAGTACGAGCCCACGTAACACAGTCATTTTAGAAGGAATACGCATATATACACGATACCATTTTGTGTAATACTGATTTTAGTAACAAACATTCACACTACTACTACATTATTCTAACACAACAGGTGTATAATTAAATAATGTAAAGCTGAAATACATAATGTACCTTACAACAGGCAGTGCTTTTAAGTGTATGTAAATTAGTGTGGTACATGGTAGTGTATGCAGTGTGTAGTGTGCTAGCGTATAAATGAGACTTGACATTAGAGTGTAAATTGACAAGAAAATTCCCTTTTAAAGTCCCTGGCGCCAGGTAGGGCTTGGAAGTGTTGCGTATATTTTTATCGCCCAACGACATGTTCTCATTAGATTTATTCAGGTGGAGGAAGACCATCCTTTGAAATTGAACTCGTCACATAAAATCCTCATCTTTACAAATAAACATACATAATTGCATTACTACTTTCTTGTCATCGTATTGTAATATACTTCCTTTTAGCCACACATAAACACGTAGCACTTACTCATTGTCAACAGCATGATGAGACTAACTCAACAAATGAAAGTTTCATACATTTAATTGTTTTTTTTATTATGAAGAAGTTTCTTGAATGTATTTTTCAACATCTTCTTTTATGCGCACTTAATAACATTGCATTATCTATTCAGTCGTTTTGTCTTTGTAAGTATTAAAAATATTTGGTTGTGTACAGCGAATAAAAGATGTTGATAATTTTCAGTGGTATTTTAATGTTAAACACATAAAATGTATATGAGAAGACAACACTACATTTTTCTTTTGTAGTAGTGTGTCAGTGTGCCATCATTCACAATAGATAGTACAGAAGTGATGATGATGAAAAAGTAAATAAAAAAGAACTGTTAATGAATGTTCTCGAAGCAAAGTACAAAATAAAGGTAGGTCTACGTCCACGGAGACAAGACAACAGACAATTTTTCATACAATTTGTAATTTGGCTTTGAGGAAGAAGAATGCCTCTTCTGCCTAAGGAGGAAACGAGAGGAACACCATAAAAAATAAGATATCTTTTTTCTTTCATACCTACAGTCGAATTTCTAGTCATTTACATGCACATTGCAAACCCCCCACACACAACATCAACTTTTACACTGAAACGTATTGCAATATACTAGCGATAAAATAAATGTGAGTGCATAGGTATACATAAGAATTCGCAATATTTAAAAGTATATGCCTATCTGTACGTGAATTTCCCACTGTCTGTGCGTTATGTACACATATTTTAGAGATTATTTGAGTGTTTTTGCAAGCCTTGAGTGGGTTTTCTATTTAGTGTGTTATTTTAACATATAAAATGCATTTTATACAATACACATTGCATTTAGTGTAAAAATACCAAGGAGTTATTGTCCAGGGCAATAATCTCTAGAGAAGATCATAACAAAACATAGAATTACACATTAGCACACGGGAGACAGAGGCTGAGAGAGAGAGAGAGAAGAGCAAATGATTAGCATTAACATTAACATTAGCGCTTTGCATTATGTACATTATCATTACACTGGATTACTCACACTGTAATGTGCATTATTAACAGTGGACATTATTACCTCCGTATAAAAACACTCCTCCACTTTATATACACCAACCAACATTCATTACTCATTAGGCTGAGTGAGATATATCCCTACAGACTTGTTTTTAGCTATACACAGGACGAGTCTACACATTTTGTGGTTTACGACGTTTTTTCTTCTCTTCTGTGTATAGTGGTCCTCCTCTTCTTTTCTTCTTTTCATTTCTACCTACAACGAAGATTCTCTGCAACTGCTGTCTGTCCCCCTGTCCCATCAAATACCATTACATTAGATTACATTACACTCACATTGTTGCATTTATTGCATTTGCATGGACTTCCTATTCATTTGATTTTATTTCCCTAGGAAATTCTTGATTGTCCTACCTGTCCTGTCTCCTTTAACGACAAACGATTTACCATTTCACACTCGTGTAATTTTTCCCTTTCCTTATATACCTCCCAAAGGTATATGCACACTATAGCTACTATATATGTGTTGTGCTACATACCAATGTGCCTGTCTCATCTTTAATAAGTTGACAGTACAGACACACAGGTACAAATACACATGCAATGTATACACACAGGGAGAACAGGCACAGGTAGGAATCACATATATCTCTGTACCTGTCTCTTTAATATAACTTGAGAACTGTACAATGCATATTATTCTGATTCTTAATGCAAACTACAGACTACAGATATTGTGGGGGTACCTATGTAAAAAGTTTTAATGTAGTGTGCTTAATAACACTATGTGACTACTACTCGCATGTCATTCATGCAAATTTTGACTAATTCAATTCTTGTCGTGAATTATATTACGATATTTTATGCTGGCGCTCTTCCACCATAACACTATGCACATATTTTACTTTTTTACTACGGGTCTCACATTACGTGTGCTATTAGTGCACGTACTGTTGTTGTGTGTTTTCAAACTAAACCACAAATAAATATTCTCATGTGTTTCTTTTATAGTATAGATAGTGGCTTTTCGTTTAAATCGTTTTTTTCTCGCTTTTCCCAACCAGTATTTACTAGTTTAGTTTACTACCACCACTTCGTACCACCTACATCTTGAATAGTTATTAGCAATAATATTAATACAGTGCTAATCGTTTTGTATATCGTTTGAGCTATTGCACTGTCTGTCCACATGGAAGAAAGAAAGCCTAGAACATTAAAGGCAATAATACATAAGGGCGATTTCATGCCTATTGTTCATTTCAGTTCAGAACTACTAGTACTATCCATAAGTAATAATAAGTAACTTATTTGCTCTTATACTGATAGTAGGCACTGTCTATGTTACATGTACTTTAGCAACAATGAGTAAGTTTTAAGTATATAAGTTAGACTCATCGTAATAATTTAGGCGAGTCTTTTGGTTTTATTTAGTGGCAGAGTATGAGTCTAGTGAGACAAGGCAGAGCCAAGTTAGCAAAAGGAGACTCCGTTTGAAAACTCATCCTTCTTGTTTATGGTGCAATCATTTTGCCATTAGCTTTTATTTTATGGTCCGCTAATGTATCATTTAACTGTATAGAAGTCTAAGCTTGAGTTCCAAACGAATTGCTTGTGTATAAGTGTCTGTATTCTGTATATATAGACAAAGCTGTGTGGTGTGTGTAAAGTGTGTTTATGTCGAGACCAGAGTCAGAGCTAGAGACAGAAAATGAAACTTCCCACATATGAAATTACTAATGTAGTCAATAACTTGACTGACGAAGCAAGCCAAGAAATGAGATACATTGTATTTTGTATATGAACAGGTAAAATATAATAGTAAATTAGTAAACTGACTGGAAATGAGTTTGGTGGTGGTGTTGGGTCCATTATATTACTTCTGTAGCACAAAACAGACTGGTGTGTGTGTGTGTGTGTGTGTGTGTGTTGTTGCATGCTAGTAATGTTTTTCTAGTAACTAGTGCTGGTGTGACTACAGACAGAAAAATATGAATAATGTGCATGGAAAATATATGGTATTAGTTTATGCGCATTACTAATAGGTATCCATTACGATTGCATATTTCTTCTTGCATTAGTTTAGTACTAAGTGTGTGGAGTGTAACATTTGGTTGGGCATGTTAAGATAATAGTTCACTTTTCTACCTCACAGTTTTAGTGAATCTATGGTATAAGGCTGCTACTATTAGTGAGAAGGTGAGGTTGTTCTACTCGACTGGTTGCTTTTCTTCGTTACATAACGTGCTATGTAATGTAGCTATAACGCAGTATTTTGTATGTGTGGAGATACGAGATAGAGATGCAATAGAGCATAGATTATCTGTAGATCGTTCCACACTACAGCCAAGAGACCATTGTCAATATTCGACATTATTACGTATAATGTGAGACATGAGAGAGTTATGAATGAGCAAAGAGAGCACGACTTGAATGAATTATTGCCAAAACCCATTTCTCTCTTAAGAAAACGAATGACCCACATCTTTGCAAAGAATGGAACAATTCAAACAGCCATTATGTTACAGTCAAGTCAGCCAGAGACGATTTGAGGTCTTCTGTCGATATTTATTGGTTGATTAGCAAATTAAGCTGAAATGAAATTGACATGTCCATTTCACTCATTATTATTCGATACTATACACTTGCCTTTTTAAGTGTATACCTACGAAAATTATTTTGCAAATTTTTACATATTTTATTGCTCTTACATATCAATTTCATATAGCATTGTGATTATAGAGATAAGAATTAAGTGTTATCTATGCATACAAACAGAGTATACAGAATTCTTATACATTATGTGTAAAACAGTCCTGAGGTTATGTGTGTGTCTACTAATCTCCCAGATAGATAATCAATGTTGATTTTGCATAGCTTGAAAAGCAAGCGCTGACCATATTTGACATGACAGTCTAAGGGAATGCGAAGGAGGTGACGGCGGTAGGTGAGTAGGTAAAGTAAAGTAAACTAAATAGAAAATTTTATACCTAATGTGTGTAATGGCATTCACATGGAATGGAGTATGTTTGTAAATTGAGTCTGTCCTTTTTCAACATATTATAGTCATTACTACGTAGACATACGAACATTTTATGTTACATTGCATTATGCCATACCTGTGCTTGCTTTGCTCGTGTGTAAACCGTATAATTTAGTTGCTACGAACATTTCCACTTCTTTTTCTTGACTTGAACACTCATTCTCATGCTAAAGTTTTAATTAGAAGAATTATTGCAACTTTAGCAATTTTTTCTTTAGTGTATATAGTAGTAATACTAGTACTACATTCGTCTGTCTATGTCTCGACCTAAGAAATGAATATGTAAAGTCAGAGTCGTGTAATAGTAATCATAATAGCAGAGTGTGTAGTAAAGTAAGGCAAATGAGGGACGAGACCATGTAAAAAAGAGGTTGACTGGTAGTATGTATGTAGTAGTATGGAGTACAGTGCGGTGTATGTATTTGGCGGTGAGATAGTAAGTAAAGTAGTAAAGAAGGTAACGTACTAAGTAAAATAGTTTTTTGCGCGTGCAAGCAATGCAATGCCATGATGTAAAGTAAAGGTAATGATTCACCACAGCGAGATGTTCCAAAGACGATAGGTGTATAATTAAAAAGTTTGGGATTTCCAACTTTGACAGCTAATTAAGACGAAGATATTTTTAGGAGGCGAGGAAGACAATGGGGGAGGTTCCCAATGGGTATGTACATCTCTAACTAATGTGATCCATGTATAATAATAATATGATGATTTCAATTAGCAACGTCGTTTTGTACAATACTTAACTCTATACTGACTTACACGTACTAGAATCATCATCAAAATTATCATCATCATCATCCTGTGCAAAAATTCCTGTGTATATGACGAAAGGATTATTGCAGTGCCCACTTATTATTTACAAGGTGTACCAGTGTATTTGCTATTAGATTCGTTTTACATAATATTAGTATTATTTACTGGACTCAAATGCAAATTAGCAATACTAAAGTCTAAGGTTGTAGATGTATGGGTGTACTTACACACATTTAGGAGATTTTGTTTTGTTCGGACAACAAAACTAAAATACTTTGCCAAAAGGCATTGCACACATTAGTAACAAACTAGTATACTGCTAATAATAATGGTATAGTTGAGTAGGAGCGCATTTCACAACACATAGTGTTCAGAAAAGTTATAGAAAAGTTAGCAAGTGAGGCCAAACCCAGGAGAGTATGACTCAAGACAATACAACGTTAAGTTAAGTAAGCTTCAACATGAGTTTTGTAAAAATGTAATGCAAGAATACTTAACAACAGGGAAAATAAATCTTTTCATCTCCAATCTGCGTCTTCGCATAAAGTTTAACTTTATACTCCGTTCGTTCCATGTAAAATACTGGAATGGAAAAGAGAGA
>JAQFYB010003625.1:0-18825 GCA_034694085.1 Pogonognathellus longicornis | reverse complement strand
GCCTCAAACAAGAAATGAACTATCTGTATGTATAAGTCTATGTAAGTCTATTCTGTCTATAAAAGCACACCAAAGTTCAATTTCGTTTATATCGCATTTCTTTCTTCTGTGTGTGCCGAAAGTTTTTTTAGCAATCATAAATAGTAAAAGTGACACAGGAAAAGGCACATGAAAATGGAAAGAGGTACGACGAACAAGGTACTCGTTGGTGTGCATGCAGTCGTATAATATACGTGTAGTTTTTACTAGTTTATTATATATACGTTGCACATAGCGCATACACACACTAAACTTTTTGTAAGTAAGTATGGCTAAAGCTATTGTCATGTCACTGTCGATTGTCAACTCATCAAATGTTGCTTGTCGTGTCTTGTCTGTCTCTGGAGATATTTACGGATCACTCTATATAATGCATTAGCTATTATTCTCCGCAACACACAGACACACAGTTATATTCTGTAACTAGTGCAAAAGCATGCAGTATGCAGACAAAGTTTAAAAAGAGCAGCACAAATTTTCCAGGCACATATTATGTCAACTAAAGTATGCTAACTTAACTTGAAGAATACATCACTGAGGGAATTCAGACTTTTTCGTATGGTGTAACTGTAACAAGACTAGGTATACTACCCAGACTTGTTTCGTTCGTTCGGCTCACTTTACTATCACACTTTTTTTATACGCAATAAAATTTTCTTTTATAAAGAGTTTAGTTTCTTGTATACATACCTGCAAATCCAACGGAGTTTCACACAGTGGCCCGGTAAACCCCAAAGGACAAAGGCAAGTTGGATTTTCATCTTTTTGAACTATACATTGACCTCCATGCTGACATCGAACAAGGTCACACACTCCTTGGTCGTTGCAACTTTCTGCAATAATAAAAGTGAACAAAATGTCATTTCATTAGCATTCATACGACAAACACTCCGAATTCACTTTTACTTATACGCTAGACCAGGATTTTATAACTACTACCCGCTATACACTCACAGTTAAAGAAAACGCGATGATATTCATTTGTAAGAGTAAAATTTTTCTACCAAATAAATAATACACTAAAAACCAAAGCAAAAATCCAGACAAAACATAAAAATGAAAGTCCGGCAGTGTTAATAATGGTCCTACTGGATTACTGGGGGAGTACTGCGTATGTATTTTAATGTGTTACGAAACCAAATTAAATTTGCATGCAAATCTGTTTTTACTACTAGTGAGTACGACACGCTAAGAATTTCCACACAGCACCAAGCAGGGAATTTATTCGATATTGCTTTTATGCTGTGTTTTATGGGCTTTTCGTCTCCTATTTACTAACTAGTACATCTAGACTCGGAAGCATACAAACTTGCAATTAAGTTTGTTTCGAGAGGTTTGAAAGAGTGGACGATATTAGGCAATTCTGGGAGGAAAGAAACTAAAAAAATGGTAGCGTGGCGAGTATTGCCTTGGAAAAAAATGATATACTGGGTTATTACTCTTTATGCTACAGCAGCCACAGTTATTTTGCTTATAGTAGGATACCCGGCAGTTTGTACAAGTACCAAATAGAATCACTGGACAAGTAAATAGGTCGGTAGCCGCGTCCAGAACGTCAAAGAAATGTGTAAGATAGCTTAGAATAAAGGGAAACTCGTAAGAAAACATAGTTTGACTTTGAAAACATGTTTTTCAACTCCCATCATCATAATCTTATCCCCCAGCACAAATTACTATGGTGTATTGAGAAAAAGTGAAATAAATCATTGAAGGCTCCTTATGACAAAATGGTAGGACTTTGTTTGGAGCATTATAGCCCAACAGTGGATGGGGAACCACTTGCTCTTACGATTATTGCCGTTTCGTTTCACAGATAAAGAAATGAAATGAAAAGTTTCCAGTAAAGACATAAAACAACACCCATTTCTGCCATTTGGGTCACACAGAAGAGTCCAATAGGATACTGATACTGCCTCTACTACCAAAAAAATAGAAAAAGACGCATTTATTTACTATATCTGTGTATATAGGCATACTCCAGCAGAAGAGCATGTATCGTTACTTCTACTGGAACAGCACCACCACCAATACAAATCCCCACATGCTCAATTCATTTTGAATTTGTTCACGTTGAAAATTAAGCACGTTTGAAGGAAAATGGCACATGTGATGCTGTGTCTGTGTCTGGTTGCAAACAAACAGAAAAGCGAAACACAAAGAGAAGAAATGAGATGAGAAATGATATGGATTGCTGAGAGAACGGTCTGCAAACTTCAAGTGTGTTCTTGGGTGGTTTCATTGGTTAGCGATAGGAAGAAGGAGCGTTGAGGAACATTGAAAGGTAAATGTGAGTGAGGAAGCAAATAAATGGAAACCAAAAACTGGGAGTGTGTTTCACTCTCATTCCCGGTCAAACACGATGGAGTTGTAGATATGATGAGTGAATTCTTCTTGTTGGAAAGAATTGGATCGTTTTTCAGTTTTCTTGCACAGATCGCTTGCTTTGCTTGCATGATAAGTCATTGTGTATATAAAAGCTAAAATAAAGTGCGTGAGCTTTGAGTTTGGTTGGGTAACGATAGTTGTATATGAATGAATGAAGGAAATTGGCGGAAGTCTATCTGTAATAAGTAGAATAGAGTAGTATGTATGTACATGGCTCTAAATATATTAGAGAGTGTGTATAGGAAGTATTGTATAAGGGGAGATGTGATTTTGACCACAAACCAACTGTACATTCCCAAAAGTGAAAGTCAAGAAATCAAATGAAGATAATATCAAATCTTTCTGTTTCCAGCTTTACGTTAAGTTGACTAGTATGTACGTACATTACATAGAAGTTTGAGACTCACCGATATCAAATCCCTGTAGAGAATCCCCTGCTGGCTCAAGTCCAAATCGGTACGCTCGATCATTGATGACCAAATTTCGAATGCATCCACGAAAGCCTCCCGTTTTTCGCAAAATTGGCAGAGCAGTTGTAGCCGAGTCAGAATCAGATCCGCCATCAACCCCTGTAGCCGTCGTCGTGCTACTAACATCCATATTTGAACTAGAGCTCAACTTTGAATTGGATTCTGGTGTAAATGATGTGGTTGATGATGGTGCAGTTGTAGATTCGCCGTAGTCGCTCTTCATTCCGTTAATTATTGCCTCCCCTTCGGCTCCGACATCCTTTTCTTTGTCATCTGCTGGACCGTCTCCGTCAAAGTTATTTTGCGTCGTGATAAACGAATTGAAAGTTATATTCCCAGCTCCTCCAATGAAAACCGGCTGTCTGAATGTTATTCTTGAGAACAGTCCCTGCAAATTTATAAATCGAAATTCATTAACTTCAATGACTTTCTCAAGCATAAATACATAAGACTCGTATTTCTACCCGAAAATATTTCTTTGTGTATCATGTCCACACTATATTATTTCTCAAATACAATGTCTTCTATACACCTAAATAGAAATGGTGAAATGAGAAATCCTATTTTAGCAAAACAGTCTGCTATTCAATACACAGTTTCTATCGTTTTGCGTTTTGTACTTGAAGCCGGGAGTAGTTCAATTACAGACAGGAAAGCATTTCTCACTTGGCCTCTTTTGCACTTCCGTCATCACGGGAAATTATATTACTGTATTAATATCCTAAGGCTAAGCTACGGTGGTCGTTGTACATGACATGACACAAACTACACGAACATGGCAAGCCATACATTGTTAACTTAACATTGCACAGTCGTCTTTCAAAAGCAATCTATTACCATTTCTCTTGGAAATGTAATAGATGTATATTTTGTGTATGTACATAACGCAGATTACCTTTGATGTTCAGTCCTATTCATCAAATTTGCAACATTTGATAGCTACGAACCTCATTTAACGTAAATTGTCTTGTCCCATTTCTATTCAAAACGATTTTAATTTCCTCTGCGCTTTGTACATTACCATTTTGACCTCAAAACCAATACCATTTAAAACCTAGCCATTCAATACTTTCCACAAACTTATTTATTTACGTTAAAACAGTATTGCAGATGAACCTTCTGATGTTTCATAGTTTAGCGTTAATTTTAATAGAAATACATTTTTTGCACTTTTACGGCAAAATGACTTACTTTTTGACTTGGGGGAGGGTAAAATTGCCCGTTTGGCCCCCCCCCATGTATACGGTCTAGTATATACCTACGTCTTTTCACTACATAATTAAATTATCCGCGTTACTAGCAATTCATCTTCTAAACTTTTTCAACCACCAATATTTACAATTAGAATGCAAAGGGCCCATTTTGAATTACTACGTAAAATGTCAAATGTCAAATGGAAAAAATGTAAGTTTATATTGAAGCTGCTGTGGTAATTCGTGTATGTATTATTTCATTCAGTTGAGATGTAGCTGAAGTATACTAACTGTACTTTACTTACTAGGAAGAATTTATTACGAGCACTTTGATTACTGCATTAAGAAGTAGTGTTCCCAAGTCAATGCTATAGTTTTGTGAATCCTTTGCTGACTAGAAATAGTAAGGAGGGAGAAAATTAAATGTGTGCTTTTGACTTGTGGTACTCTATTTTGCGTTCGATCCTTCACCCTGACGGTTTTATGGTTTCCAATTCCAATTAGAAAAGTCAAACAAGACAGACTCTACGGAATAGCATGGACAAAGTGTAGAGGCACTTTATCGTCCTGAGTCCTGCAGACACTTGATATGCTCAATGGTCCTCACTGTTGGCTATATTTATTATGGCTGTCCAGACTACAGACACATCTACATAGCATATCACATTATTTGACTAGGTATACTTTCCGTGTCGTTTTACATGACGTCCGAAAGTTGAGTCCATTCGGTTTTATAATTTGTTTGGCACATGTCACAACAAACATCACCAATACTAAATTTACTCAAGCCCTTTACTAGCTATAACCCTTCCAATGCAATGCTTTTAAATTATTTCCATATATATCTAACTAAAATAGCTTTCCCTCATTCCATTGTAAATACATACATGGACAGGACACACACGCTGTGTTTGTGTCCTAAAACACGCCATTCTCCTTTCTCCAGTGTCCATATAACTAACTATTGGATTCTACTATCTATGTACGTACATGTTTATGCAAAGAACTAGGTTTTTCATTCCTATACAAGTCAACACATATTTATTCGGTTTGGCACTAACATCCATTTCTTTCTTCCTTGTTTATTGACTTCCTTCACGAAACTGTCCCTTATTTACATTTACAGTTAACCAACAAACATTTACATTTCTGACAGTATATAAAACCCTGCATGACACGTCCTTATAAATAAGTACCACTACATGGTTTAGGTATTATTTATTTCGTGAAAACTTGGTAGATTGTCATTTTGAATCAGGTAATGATAGTACAAGATGTAGGTATATAAAATACACCAGTATAAAATACATTAGGTATGCTCTATTTACTTTACTGCATACAAAAGTGTTGATGCCTCATGCCTCCATTTGTTAAAACAAACTTGTAATAATTATTGTGTTTCTTGTTGAGATTGAGTATGACATAATTAATTATACCCTTCTAAAGGTGTATTATAAAATATTCAATCAAAACTACTTGAAAAATATCTTACGTTAGATACCAAACCAAATACCTACTTATTTATACGATAGAAACATCTGAGTTAGGTACTTTCTTTCGTGGTTTGTTTCTTATCTACAATCCATGTGAAATAGAAATTGAATTTGAAACGGCAATAATTGATAAGGTGTTTAGCAATGTAAACTCCTTGTTATTTTACAAATAAATTATCAACCAAGAAAGGAGAATAATTACATTGTACTGTAACCAATCTGTTAATTAAGTATGTCAATAGACAAGGAGGCGATGACATAAATAAACCCAGTTGATGTTTACCATTACAAGGAATTACGACTTTACGACAGTGTGGGTAACATTACAACATATAAATAAATAACAAAAAGAGACAAGGGCAAAAGTACCAAAAAAAAGAACTGAGCTACAAACTAAAGTCGGATTTTGGAATCGCGTATTGCTTTCTTAATGTGTCACACATTCACACAGCCTTGATAAGATATTCTTCCCAACTCCAGAAAATGTGTGGAAGCACACACATACAAAAGGAATATCCATTTCAACTTCTTAAAGCTATACAATAATTTAAACCACATATATTCTCTGTGTACTTGTAGTATACACATACTGTCGTAGAATGCATTATGCCGATATAGGCTTAGACTTAACTTGCAAAAGAAGAAGTAGCAATATGTTGTGATGTGTTGTGTGATACTGCATACTATTTAGAGCTCTACACAACATACTGACTGTGTAAACTGTAAAGAGAATTAGCCAGAATGTCACATGTGCCATTATTGACTTAGTAATTGTGGTGTGTTTTCTTAAGTAGTTCAACAGGCCAAATAAATGGAAATGCTAGAAACAAAGAACATAAATCCTTCTGCAGTGAATACAGACACACATTAACCTTGGTATGTACTTAATTTACTATGTATTTTTACTTTTACAACAGCGGGAGACTAATTGCAAGTGTAAACCCTCTAAATGAAATGAAGTGAAACAAGCCCAGACAAACAGATAAATATATTACATACCTACTACACAGTATCAACCTAATAAATGCATGTACCTATACTACTATGCTCTATAAAATAGTGTAGTTTCATGTAATATTCTTACACACATACCTACATGTAAGTTTGCCAGACACGTATATAGTAGGTACAAGCATAATGTAATAAGAATTCTTGTTACACAACAACAAAGTCAGGGTTTCACTTATAAAAGAAATGTGAAATGTCTGAGGACTTTGTGCGTGTCATTCCTAACGTAAGTTGTATGTAAGAGTTTGGAGAAATACAGTTATGCTTGCATATTATCTTGTAGGATTAAATATATCTCGTAGACTTGTGCATGTACTGGTTTCCTAAAAGCTTTTTGGTTGAGTTGACTCAATTTGGGCTTAACTCTGACTCTAGTGGTATGGATGTGGTTCTGGCGAGCAAAGAAGAGACATGTAACTGAGAGTAGATATCCATAGCCAAAGGAAACTGGAGAGCTGAATCGACAAGAGTCATACATGTACCTACTTTAATACATGAACCCGTATCGTATGTACCAACTATCTCGGAACACATAATATGTACATATGTATGTATCTATGTATCTATTCTATACAATAGGAAGTATAAACTTGCTTTATGGACTTTTCTCGTAGGTACACTCTGTAGCAACAACATAATATGGACAGGATGGAAAGTATTCCACTTTTACTTTTATAGTCATCATCCTATTATATGTATAGAGCACTGTGTAAATTCTGTAATGTAATACGCTCTTTTATACACACACAGATAGATAGATACAAAGTCGAGTACATTGGCTGGTATGACATTGTACGTGGTGGGGTATACTATAAAACTTGACTCTGAAGAGAAGAACCATTCCACTAAGCTCGCAAAATTTACTATGTACACCAGTGTCAAAGATACTACTTTCTTTTCGAGTTTGGTTTTTACTAAAGTTTAGATTTACTTTAGTTTGTGCGTTGTGTCTCTGTGTGGAGCATGTTGGTATAATCTATACTCTGAATACGGTGTAAGTAAAAGAGAAAATAATATAAGAAAGGAATAGTGTCTTTCTTATGTATGGGAGATACGAGAAAGTATACACAGGACACACACGGTGCTACGAAATAGTAAGAAGAGGACAGTTGACTTACTTTAGATCTTCCTTGAGTAAAAGGACCGTCATTAAGTTGCATCCATCCATCCCAGCGACGGCGAACAATACTGGCTCGATTCCATTGCTGTAAAAGGACGGGGTGTGATGAGCGAACCATTCCGGAGCCAGATCCACAATCAAATCTGTAAAGATATAGACAACACACACCAAATCAACTCGCCTCTGTGTTTGCAGACCTTCTTACACTTACATGTGGATTTAGTTGTGGAAATACGCAGAGAAAGCATAACATAACATCTTCTTACACATATCTTAATGCCCCATATATGCTGAGACTGCAAAATACACCGTGCTTTGTTTGTGAGTGTGAGTTTTTATATATTTTTGGGTACAAAGTACTAGAAACCCTTCATACTGATTTATATTATGCAAAATGCATAATGCTAACATATTTGCTACATACATACATACAGATATAAATAACACAGGACTAAAATAGAAACACAGTAAAACTACTATCTTTATATGTATGGTTCCACTGCACTGCCACAGAGCCACAGCAATACGTTGCCGCTCAATTTACTCCTGCCTCTCAACTTGAGTCTCAAGACTCAACTCAAAAGCAAAAAATGTACAATGCATATACAGGGAGAAATATTTCACTGAAATATTTCCAGGGCTTTTACAAGTAGTTTACAGTAGTTTCTCTGAAAAACCCTGGAGTTGCTAACGCTTGTGCTGATGTAGCCAACAACAAGTTTATTCATGCATGAGAGGGAAAAGTCCATGAAGAACTACGACTCATATCTCATATTGTTTATGGAGAGCTCAAACAGTGTCAGTGTCAACTGTTCAGACAACTGACCATGGAAATAACGTAATTCAAAACAACAGACTGACAGTTTGCTACTCCGATTTAACTCCGCTAGTCACGGTCACGGTCTATTCCGTACTCAGTGTACAAATACAACTACACTCTACACATCTTTTTACATATAGGAAATGCTCACTATACTTTTCCCTCTATGTCTAAATGTATGTAGTTCTTTAGCAGAGTAAGCAACTAGCTGGAAATGTCCATTTACTTTATGTGTGGCTGTGCGAATAAAGATCTACTTACCGAAATTCAAGAAACCCATCGTGGAGATACAAAGCGAGAAAATCTCCAGAAAGATCATCCCGTTCTCCAGTCAACAACAGGATCCCGGAGGGCGATTCCGGTCGAAATTCAAGAGAGATTTGATCCGACATGTACGCATCGTGAAGCACTGGGAATGCAACCCAACTTTGACCTCGGAATAAACCGCTATTGTATCCGGCACCTTCTTCAGCAACGTCCTCTGCAATTTTTAATTATTATTAGAACAATTTATTATTCAATTATATTTTAGGTCTGACGAACGCTCTCTGTCCATTTAGTCAATGAAAAATTCATAATCCTACATTACACAGATAAAAAACAAGGCACTATCCTACATTGCCATTTTATGTTAAAAAATAATACAATAGGTACCTAAGGTACTTTAATTCGTTAATACACAAAAATGACGCAAATGTGTGTATTTTTTATTCTCCCGTTTCTACTACAATTGTTGGGACGGGACCTGACAAAGAATGAAAATATTAACCCCTATGTGTACCAATACTAATAAAAGCTAATAAATAACTCGAATTTGCCATATTTTTCGATTGTGTTCTATAGCCTACGTATTCAAGTGTTCAGCATTATGTGAAAACCTGTTGTGGCACGTATGGAGTATTAACCTGCCTTGTGAATTGCCTAGGAAAAGAAATGAAGCAAACTATAAGGTCAGCCAAAGCAAGCCAATAAAACCCTGGAAGGCAAGGAAAAAGAAATAGATAAAAGTGGTAGGAGCTCTTTAACTGAAAGATCATATCTTCCCAATTCCCCATTTCGTGCGATTTTTCACTAGTCTCCACACTGGAAGGTGAAAAGACGGTAAAGATGAAAGTTGTCGGTTGATGTTATAAAGTGGGTGAAATAGAATTGGAGAAAATAGAAGTGGAGGAGAAAAGGAAGGCAGAAAAGGAAGAAAGAGGCAGACAAGAGAGGGGAAGCTTGGGGCAGACCAGACATAGTAGACACTCTCAGAGAGACGTTTGAAGAGTCGGAAGAAGAATGAGTGAGTGAATTCTCCTACAACTGCAAGAATCCAAGAAGAGGTAGGAAATCAATTAGGAAGTGTAAGAGGAAATACATTTGGAAGCTTCTTGACGCTCAAGTCGTGTGTGTGGTACTCTCATGCTTGTCTTTCTATTAATATACTCTCTTAGACTCCCATCATGGCCAAGTCGTGCCAAGACAATGCAAACTTCACCTTCAACTTCAATTGCACAAACTCTCCAAGAACATTCACACAATTCACACACACATATCGTATAATACCCTACTAATTTCTTTCAAACAATTTCGTCCACTTTCTCTCTTATTTTACAGTCTCTTTTCTGATGCTATCTTTAATTGATCTTTATGTTTCCTTGATTAGCAATTTCGTTAAAAATTCTATTTTATAGACTCAAATAATCTACATGTATGAAATAGTTTACTTATCCCTTTGCTATAATTTTTGACTACTAATTAACATAAATACACACAACATTCATGCATAAAGAAATATTTCAGCAAGTGAAATAACTACCATTTATTATATCGCAAAGAACTAATCAAGAATGATGTAATGGTCATTTTTCCTCAGGCTGATTCAAAATGAAAAGTAAATTCAATTTGTAGCTACGTATTTGCCTCAATACTGTACAGTTTGTAATTTTGTAAAGTAGGATAATAAGACCCTGCTGATGCCTGCTTTCAATTCAGTAACAAAGCAGTCTAGGTATATGTTTACAATATTAAGTTTCACTAGCATAAGTATAATCCATTAATTAATTCCAACTACCTAGCAATTTTTCCATCTCTGTGTTTACTACTATTACTTAAAATATGATGACTTCAACTGACCTGACTAGCGCTTGTATGAACAATCTATGTTTATTTAAAAATAAAAAAACCAATATAGTATTTATTCTAAATGTCTGAATAATTTAGCATTTTAGTAAATAGGTCAATTTAAATCTATTAATTTAACCCACTTAAATAATTTTTAATTGTCTAGTTTTTCTGCTAGCACTCGGCACTCTTAGCACTATGATGAATATTTACATTGTATTGGATACACACATTTGGAAGTGTCCTGCATAATATGCCCTTTGTAAAGTCTTGTATGAATACACAGAATACATACACAAGAATGTTGGCAAATTTCAATCTAACTCATTTTTCAAGAGAGACACTTTATTTACCCCGTAAATCTTCTTGGTAGGTTTTCCCTAGTAAAGAAAGGAAATATTATTTCTTTTCACATTCAACAAACTACGGAACAAATCAAAACCGATTTTTCTGGTGTGGTCTTTGGTCTAAATCCTATTTATATAGAAACATAGATTTGCTCAACTCAAGTTTCACCTGAGCACTACAATAGAATGCCGGGACGAGAACACAGAGTCTGACACTATACAAGAGCAAGAGACAAGTGGGTCCAACTCCAACCAAATCTATGAGGGACATAGAGACTCGAACAAAGTGAAAGTAAAGCAAAACTAAAATAAAGGCAAAAGGACTGTTGCTACATTACATAAGTACGTATACATACATATACTAGTACAATACATTACAAGCATTACTCCCATTAAGTTGACTGAGGCTGACACGGGTTAAGCTTGTACGGGACTTTTAGGTTTAGGCGTATATGCTGTGAGGTGATGTGATGGGATGTCAAAGGATGATTTTATTTTACTATCTCACAAGAGGTTTCGAGAATCCTAATATTGAAACTAGGATCGGTCTAATATATTATCTTGGAGAAATTCGATCTGTATGTGTTAGATGTAGAGGGATGAGAGGCTAAAGAGGCTTATGGCAAGGATAATGGTGGGATAGGTGACTACGTAATGGGATATTTGAGCAAAGTAAATGACCCTCGACGCCCGTTTCTCTGAAATACGACTCATGCGGGACTATCGACTCATCAACATCAACCCAGATTGAATATTCTCGGCCTTTACTGCTACTATTTCTCTAACTTCGGTTCTAAAGTTATTCTCCGGCTCTGTTTTCAAATGGCTCCGAGTAGTAGTCCCATTCTATCCCATTACAACATTCGGAGAAACTAAAAATACCTCAATTTCATTGCTCAAAGTTTTTTATAGGTATATTTAAGCATACTGTCGTCTTTAATGAATAAAGGAGGAATAACTTCCACCAGTTTTCATTCTCCTACTTCTCCAAACATTCAACGGGCATGGCCAAGAAGAATGGATTTTGTAATGATATTAAAATTCTTTTATTATACCTTCATTCCATGCTGTATTAATACAGTAGGTACTTAAACTCTAGGTCCTAGAGTCCCTCTAGTGTCTAGTACCTACACAATATACTGATATATTGAAAATAATTACATTTCTATCTGTTTGGATACTAGTTGGATATATAGAGTCGTTAATTTCGTAATCATCATGAATAATAATAATATTAACGAGAGTCTCATTGAAAACGTATGGAAACAAGAGTGTAGCATGAAATAATTATTTTCCGAAGGATAAAAGGGTTTAAGAAGGTGGTACAAACCAATTTCGCAGAAAGATCCTCGAGTTCCCATGGGACAAAGACATCGATATCCAGCTAGTCGTTGTTCGAGTCCAGCTTCTTCAGACAACTCCCTTGAACATATGCCCCTGTTGCATTTAAGTGGACAATTTTCAATTGCAACAGCTGGAGATTCAGAAGCATCACTTCCTCCTCCTCCTCCATCACCTCCCGGAGTTCCCCCCGTGTCATTCTGGTTCACGTTACTCGTACTAGCTCTTAAACTATCCTTATTATAACTCCTAATATTATTATTAGTATTATCAATATCGTTGCTATTAAATTTGATAGTGTTGGTGAAGCTGTTGCTATCAAGAAGCAAAGAGTCTTTATCTTTATTGCTGTGAATTAAACTGATATAATCTTTAGACGGAGTGGGGTGAAGAAGAAAATCGTCTTCCTCTGCATCTCCATCATTGTCATCGACTTCCCCGCCATCGTCGTCGATATTCTGACTTTGAATTTGACTCTGAAGAGCAGCTGTCGAAGGAACTTCATCTTTACTTTTTAATTCATCTGAAATGTCATCTTCGTCACTCTCGTCTGAATCTTCATCGTCGTCATCGTCGTCATCTTCTTCTCCATTGATATCGTTTTCTGATGACGAAAGAATATCTTTCTTTACATAGCTTGATGTCATAAACTCATCTTTTCCGTTCGATGCAAATTTATTCTCATAGTTTGGACTTTGTGTGGATAATTGCTTGATTATGGACTCCGACCTGTCTGAGGATGATGGAGCAACTTTCTGTTCAAGCGAGGATGGGGCTTTTCTTAAGTCCCGTTCGCTTACGCGATTTGTTCGCACCCATTCTTCTTCACTATCCTCCGAAAATGTGATATTGGTCAACTCTAAAACAAAAAAGACACAAAATGTAATAGAAAGTTAAATTTTTACATCAATAATACGATAAAACTCCTTCCCATGACTGTACCTAGAATTACACTTCGGGAGGGGCAAAATCCCAATATAAGATACAAATGTGCGTATTTTTGAACACAGATTTTTTTTTGAGCTATGTAATAATCTGTGCCAAAATTTAACCTACAATTAATCTGATTCGTGAAAAAAATTTGCACTTTTTGGCAAAATTACATTTGCGTATTTTTGGGATTTAGGGAGAAGCAATTGTCCCATTGCCTTCTTTCTATACAGCCTTGCTTTTTCCTCAAATTAACTTTGGCGTATAATATTTTTTCTTGTAATTTTGCAGGTGAAAGTTATGGAAAGTATATCGCAGTTTTGACATTACTTATTTTTTGTTGTGGAATTCGGTTGTAAAATTACTAGGAAAGCTGTAACTATATGAAATACTGCTGAGGTTGCAAAAGCGACCAAGAAGGGGAATTTTAGTGGCGGAAAACGTAACATCTAAACATAAACTACAAATATGTAGCAGTATATTACAAGAATTGGATTTGTGCTGAGCCACCAACAACGGTGGTGGTTCATGGTGTTGGTTGGTACTGGTGGTAGTAGCATTATTTGTGTAGGGGTGTATTGTATCTATACGTAAATAAAGAAAACTAACGAAAACAAATCTGAGTTGTGTCTGTTTATGAGAATGTGTGCAGACATTAGTTAAAGAACTAGACACATTCTCGGTCAAACAAATGCAGGGTCCTGTAATACAATAGATTATACCTCTATAGAATGCAGGACGTGAAACAACTCGTAACAATAACTGGAAAATATGGATTTGACTTGAAGATTTGAGTTGATCTGAGTTATGTTCACCATTATATTAATATTATGCCAACACAGAGACTGAGACTGCACAGAATCTCAACCTCGTCGACAATTCAAGTGAACTGAACCCGCTTTCTCTCCCAAATAGCTTACACAGACACGCAGTTTGTACTTCCTAGCTGCACTCTCCCATTTCATTATACATTTTTCTTTCAAAGAATAGAAAGCATTGCCAATAAAATCGCTTTTCTTACTCTGCTTACTTACTTTTACTTTACCTATCAATTCAAGACGAGACGCAGCACTAAAATCATAGTACCTAGTACAATGTAAGTATACAGCAGTAGTTGGGACAACTACCTCGTACATAAAATGCGTGTAGCTCTATACATACTACTTACATACACTCTAATACTTACACACCCACCAGCTGTACAAATACAAACGGACACACATATAATACCTACGTATATACTTACGTGTGTCCACAATGTATCTTTTCGCCAATTTTCAAAGAACAAACGAAAGTTGCCAAGAAAGGAAAAAAGAAACGATAAAAGTTGTCAAAGATTTGGAGTGAGAGCAGGAATTGGTCATAAAAGAGAAACATCCCCGTCTTGCTGTAATATAAAGGTAAATGGTCTCTTAAAGTCGTATTGACCAAGACAGCTAACAGCAATGACGATAATATGCAGGACAACGCGCATTTCATTCCACAAAGAATTTCCGATCTTCTATGTGTACTGCACAATAACAATATTTGACTTCGCGTAGTTTAACTTTCCAATACAACTTACAACATTACAAATACCCCCATTTCATGTTTCTTCGCTAAAAGGAAACAAATATCATTTTCCTATATGCTGCATCAACCCAATCCAATAACCATCTTAAAAACTATTTATTTTCACAAACAAAAAAGTGGTACACATTGGAAGGTAGTAACATTTTCTTACGGAACGGTGCTACAAACCTTGTAGGTACATTTTGTTTTCCAAGCCCTCATTTCTCATACGATCGAATCACATGTATGTATTGTACTTGTACCCAAAGAGAGCGTTGTGTCATTCTGTTTTACACAAACAATTCATTGGAGCCTATTTACCGTTCTAGCTATTTACAGAACATACTGATTAAATTTTAACTCATAATTACAGGTGCTTCGGGGTGTTTATAATCGGATAGTCCATAGTTGTTAGTAAAAATGCCTTAGTATGGGGTTACATCATTAATTCAGGTCACAAATTAAAAATAAGTTTGAGAAATCTAGTTTGAAAAATGTTTGAGACATA
This sequence comes from Pogonognathellus longicornis, assembly GCA_034694085.1. NCBI lineage: Eukaryota > Metazoa > Arthropoda > Collembola > Entomobryomorpha > Tomoceridae > Pogonognathellus > Pogonognathellus longicornis. The sequence continues at coordinate 3,514 of JAQFYB010003625.1, read as the reverse complement.
TTCCAAATTAAACAATTGATTATGGAGAAAAATTAACTCCCGGATTGATGTACACTTTGCAGCTCTTACATTTAGTCTCTTAGTACCTATAACTCTTTAAAATATGACGTACTATTTAATTTGATGAGTTTAAAAAGTAAATAGTACCTTACCTAATACCTACCTACACTAAATGTCAAAAAGTTGTTTCTTGTCGTTACAAAAGTAAATATTAAATGCATGATAATAGCATAGGTAGAATAGAATTGGAGTGCAATTGAGGATGAATGCAAGTAACGCAACCATCCTGATGTTTTCGTTTGTATTTATTTATGCTGGCATTAAGTTTATTGTTATTATTCAATCTGTTTTTGAATGAGACGATAAAAGCTTTGGTTGTCGAGTTAATGTGACGTAATGATCAGAACTGTGTGGTTCATTTTATATTTTATGTTTCCAATTCATAGCAACTCACACAACTGTAATGTAGCCTCTAGTAGGTATATTACGATTCTGTTACCTTTCTCTGTTTGTATAGCGTAGTGTTTATAATGAATTGGCTTCGTTATGGCCTTCATTTCACACTTTCACCAGCTAATAGCATCGTATACAATTCCTATTTAGAAAAGCACTACAATATATCCTACAGCTAATACATATAGAGAATAATAAGCCGTCAAATTCCCATTGCATCGCAGTTGTTGTACTAGTTTACGGCAAAATGAGTTCTACCATGCCACATTATTTACATTAGCCTCAAAAGGTTGACAATTCGAAGTAAAGAGCAGAGTGGAGCTGTATATATAACTGCTAGAAATTAAAATCAAACCAGTCATGTCACATTCGTGCCTGCACTGACGTCAGTGTAATTAACATCTGCCATACTGCAAAATAACTGCCATCCATTTTCTGATGTGACGGAATGTGATAGCGTCTGCGATGTATATACACAGAATTGACGATAACGATAAAGAACTCTCATTCATTCCCAACTCCACACTACAAGACCAACACAAGAAACGGCTGCCACTCCAAATCTGTCCACCATTATGCTCTCGACAATGGCTGTAGCTTTTTGCAGTTGAAATGCATTATAATATATTAGATATAGTTGTCGCACTATGCACAACACATGCCATAATACTATAAATCATTTCACTAACATCTTGGCATGTTTTTCCATTAGTTAAGTGTGTGGGATTGTCCTTCAGTGTCAACTTTTGACCTTAGATGACTCACACTAAGCAACTAGAAGTTTTCTTACTCATAAAAATTGTCCATTAGCTTCTATATACGTAATGTAATTTCTTTTTAATCCATTTCTCGTGTTTCACAACTTCTGTATTGACAAGAAGTACCTACTAATTGTTGTTGTAAGCACTTGAGACACTTATACAACAAATATATAGCTATAGACAAATACAAGAGACTTACATTTAGAATTAAATACCGTATTTCTTCTAAATTTACCCATGAGTTACTTTTTAAAATTGTATAGTGCGTCCCTCCCCCACCCCCTCCGTTCTGCTAGGCCCGGGAAGAATTAGAGACTTTTATTATAAGGTTAACGCTTTTTAACGGTCTACCCTACTTTTAGTTTAGCAGCCCGGGTGGAATTAAAGGCTTTTATTAGAGAGTTAACGTTTTTTACCCATTCTATCTCCGGCTTATTTTAGAGTCCCGGTTTTTTTGGAGGTCCGGAAAGATTTAGAAGAAATACGGTATTTATAAACCATTTTAGTTTCGTACTAATAATATTTTGCCTGTGCAAAAGTGCCTAAAGCTACACGTAGTTATAAAATATACCAAGGTTCAAGGTTTATACCTGTGCTTGTGAGTTGAATTACGACGCACATTCAGGATGCAGATGTGCGAATTAGCCTTGAGAAGAGATGAAAAGCAATAGAAGAGAACTCTTAGGAAATTTATTTCCTCTGAAAGGAAAAATGACACCTTGATGAAAGTTGTTTAAGGCTTAAAAGCGAGCACATAATTCAATCACAGCCTTTGCAATTAACGTTGAACAAGGAAACTATTTTCTAATTAGTAGTTCTAGCTGCGAGGCGAAAATATTTTCTGTTCGAATTCTATGCACGCTATGTTCTTGTTTCCTTGTGCGTGAAAGACTGCGAGGATAATGATATCGCAAATGAATCTGTCATTTCGTACAGAGAAAATACTAAAAGAGCTCTCATCCCACTCGGACTTTCATTTTCATTTAAAAACTTTCAATCCGGGAGGAAGTACGTACAAGAAATCTAATATCCACGGGTTATGCCTTTGTACTACTTACTTAGATCTACAAGCTGTTAGTCTATTTAGTATAATAGTATACACAACTCGTATCTCATTTTCGTTAATTCTTAAAGCTCTATATAACTACGTTTATAAGGAAACCTTCATTATATTACATAATACTAATAAAATCGTACAGTCAGTAATAGCAAACTGCTACTACCTACGTACTATACAATTTTGCACAAAATTCCTCGTCCTTTTCATAAATACTAGATCAGCCAGACTTTAATAACAGTTCATGTCTTGTCTACACTCAAGAATAGTACACAATTCTATTTTACTATATATATGTATAGGTACTACAGGGTGTCTCACTCATTGCTTACGCTATGTATTTAATACATGGGCAGTCCTTTCGCTTTGTTTTGCCTGATGAAATTTCAAATTTGCTGGCCTCAGGAGTCCTGAGTCAGGACTACCCATGCATGTATTAAATAGCGTAAGCAATGAATGAGACACACTGTATATTATATTAGATACATTCAATAATAGCTGAGTATAGCAAAGTACATTAGTATTTAGGTATAATAAGTACTAAAAGTTGAGTTTTCTTTATACTTAGGTATATATTTATATTGAAAAAGCTTCTGCACATCGTTACCTACTTTGACTAAGTTTAAGCTTGTTATAAATGCTATGTATGGTTATTTCAGTGTTTTATTCCTTCATTGTTCACTCTCTTTAATTCAAAACATGGCATGTAAACTGGAAGTAGCTTAGAATGTGTGAGAGTGAAAAGCATTACATGTGCATAGTCAGTCACTTAAGCCGAAGCTTTCCCATTCTATTCTACAACATGCTAAGCTGTTCTATACATCATATAGCTGAGTATACTCCTCTAATATATAGTTCCTTCAATCTGCTGGATAATAATGAGATAAATTATGCAAAATAATGTAAAAGCTCTTCTACACAATTCCCCAGCATTCCGTGCATAGGATAAGCGGAATTAGACGATATTGTACATTACATTGTGTGAGTACTCGTTCGTAGTAGTAAAATTACATGGAGAGATACAGTTTTTACTCAAAGAGAGGAATATAAAATGCAGTAATGCTCCTGTATTTAGCTAGGTATATATAATAACAGTGGACAAGCTACAACTGGAAGAGGAGGACGATAATAGACATTGTTAATGTAATTCGCTCTTATCCTCTTTTCCACTAGTACAACAGTATTTGAGCAGAAAGCTCTTTAGATAAATGTATTTTTTGCGTTAAGTCCACGTGAAATGAGC
>JAQFYB010003624.1:0-18827 GCA_034694085.1 Pogonognathellus longicornis | reverse complement strand
AATTTAAAGTATGAAAATGAAGAAAAGCAAGTACAATCGAAAGAGCCAAATAATGCCGACTTTACAACTGAACCAATTATAAGCATCAATACTCCAAGAACCACTAGCGAAGTTACGGAAGCACAAATAACAACAACAACAACTGAAGAAATTATTAGCAGCACTACACAGACTGAAAGGCCTAATGAGCGAACACTTGATAAACCTGAAGAAACTGAAGAAATCATTTCGAGTACCACAGAAATTACGACTGCTAAGATTGAAAATGAAGAGGTCAACTCCGAAGAAGTGGTGGAACCCCAAATTGAGGAAAAGCCTGTAGAAGAAGAGCCTGAAATACCATCAGAAGCAGTCAAATCAGACGCAGTCACTACGGAAAAAATTACTGAAAGCATAAATAAAAGTGAAGGAGACCAAGCAGGAAAATCTAAAGCCACTCCAGGGGAAAGAAAGGGTCGAGTTATAAAAATTAAACGAAAAATAATTAGTCATCCAAAATTAATCATTCATGAAATTTTGCCCACACCATCGACCACGACCACAACCACAACTCCAGAACCTTCCACTGAAGAATCGGTTGCTCAATTTCAAGGCACAGGGTCTAGAATGAGACGATTGCGTAAAAAGATTAAGAAAAATCCAGAGGATTTAAAAAGTACAACCGAAACAATTAATTTTCATGGTGTGACGCAAGGAATTTTAAATTCCACTTCTGTGGTTATCTCCTCCTTAGATGACGAGGAAAACATAATTTTCACAACATCCATCCCTTCAGCAGAAAATGATTCTCCTCAAAATTTTGCAAGTTTTGAAGAATCTTTAGAAAAATCTCCATCAACACAACGTAAAGTCCGAAGAGTATTGAAAAAGAGAAAACTACTCCCACCCCCACCCGCTTGATTAAGTTTTTAGATGATATTCCTAATTTTTCCAACCCTGAAGCGAAAACTAATTCCATGGTGTGCATTTTAGTGTGAAAGATGGATGGATTTAATTGGTCTCCATAATGTAACGATGAAAGTATACTAGTGGTTAGCGATTACCGTATTCTTCGTTCTTAATTATTGTATAATCGTGTAGGTATTATTTACCCATTTTACACAACGTACCTTCACTTACATGTACCGTACCGGAGTAACCTAGTCGAGTCGAACTCAATCTTTTGTGTTACTTAATAATTTTTTCTTAGTTTCTTTTTAAGTAGTGTTCACTGTACTTTACATAGATGTTTTGTAAGTATTATTATGGTCTTACGCTTCGAGGTTCAGTTTGCCTGTTAAAAATACTTGATCGTTTCATGTTGTTGGGGCTTTTTGTTAAAGTAGATGTAGAACTGTTTCGTTTGGGAAGCCGGCATATTATTATGTAATTTAATCGAGAGTTTAGCGGACAATAATTTTATGGATTAGCTATGTTATAATTTAGAATTGGAAGGTGAAGGTGTAAATTATGTTTAGTTTTATCATGTTTTTACCTTCTTGAATCATACCTGTGCTTACTAGAGTATTATTATTACAACTGAATCATTTTTGTTATACCTATATAACTTAATGTGTTATTTATACTTGTCTTGTAAAGTTAATACTAAGTATGATGACAAAGAAAGTATAAGTAAATCATTGAAACTCCTATAACATCCTGTTCTTTCATTTAATTTTTGGTTACGTATACATTTTTATTATTTCCATTTCATACCTTAATGAAGGTATGGTAAATTAGCATAATTAGCAGTAAACAGCAAGCAAAAACATTCATAAACACATTGTAATAATTATTAAAAACACAACACAATTTTACAACACTTACAACACAAACACAGCATCTACTTATAGTACCTACACTTAAAATTAGTATAGAATCAGTGAACATCAATTCATGGCATTTGAGTGTAAAAACACTGTTTGTTTTCAGAAAATAAAAAGTAATAGCTAACTTTCATACAAGTTTCAAACTGCTGAGCCCAGTATCTCCGAATTAAATAACTTGCTCGCTCACCTATCATTATTGCTGGTGCATTTAGATTCGCATTTGTGATTACCCGAAGAACTGACGTGTCTGCTACCCTTACACCCCAAGTCTTTAAAACTCTGAAAATAAAATGGATTTTTAAACAAATGTGAGAAAAACGTAATTACAATGAAAAAACGTTTAACAGATTAAACACTCATAAAATGTATAAAATGATTTTACCTCAATTGTGAATCTACCACTGCTCCAGTGTCGTTAAATCTCTTTCCCATGGCACATGTTCCACTCGGATGGTAAATGGTTTGTGTAAGGTGACGAATGTAACATTCATAGTATTTTTCACTTTTATGAATTTCCTTTTCACATCCAGGAAATGCATTTGGGACCAAGTGAGCATTAAATCTTTTATAGGTCTGAGTTTTTTCATATAGATTTACTATAAATTTCACAGCTGAAAAAATGATAGAATTGCATGAGATTTCCTGAGCATAACGATATTAAATCATACACATACAAGGGGTACCTATATTTATTGTTTTTACAGAAAAGATCTTATGAATTATATTTAAGCATAAGCTCAGCTAACCTTCTTTCATTATTTTCATGTCATCCGGATGACTGAAATACTTCGGGTCAATAATCGGTTTAACCCATGGGCTTTTGCTGGCCAATTTAATTTCGCCTACACTTTTAGGCTTTCCCAACATAACAAGGATAAAATTAGCATCTTTGCCGACATGCGGACCGTAGTAACTTTGTAGGATTCCCTCCTTTAAGCCTAAAATTCGGGTAAAGTCATCTGCTAGTCCTTTATGGACTCCACTATCGGACATGAAGTATCCTATATCCGGCCAACCTTTATCTTGAGCTACAGAGCTAGAAATAAATCCAACTGCTGATACCCCAGCTAAAGAAGAAAAAGGTCCTACAACCATAAGGAAATGAATAATATTATACATGTTGGTGTGAGTACATGTAATAAGTACTTATTATGTAAAAATAGAAAGAATTTCTTCAAACCTGCTCCATGTTTTGTAAAATCGTTAATAGCCTGAAGATTTACATCTCTGTCAACGAGTAGACTTCTAGCCTTCATTAGTATGGGTCCTACTAATGTGGTGACGTGATCCTGCAGGTTTTTTCCTACAGGGAGATGTGCCCTGCATTTAATCTGAGTGAGAGAAAATAGTTGATTTGAATACTTGATTCCCATTGTGAACAAAATTGTGAGCAATAGAAACTTTTAAGAAAATTGCAGCTAATCATCTTACCCCGTTATAATTTAAATCTCTTTTGATTCCAATGCCTGACAGCATGAGTAGCTTTGGGCTATCCACGGCCTATTGTTATTTGGTGTAACAAGAATTGAATTTTAAAGTGAAATAAAAAAATTAGAGGATGTGAATAAAAAAGATTGACTTACTCCCGCAGAGACAACAATCTCTCGCGAAGCTCTGACGAATTTTGTCATGCCGTGTCTGACATATGTTACACCGTAGGCACGCTTTCTTCTATCAAGGTGTATCTGCATAAAAGAGATGCAATTACATTAGTTAAATTCATTATGCGATTGACATCATTTTTAGATAGCGCTCATACAACGTTCTTTGTTATCTTGATGCATTTTCACACTAAGACACGATAACATCGATTTTTTATATAGAGCACTAGGTATTTTATGCACAACTTACTTTTATGGCTCGGGCGTACCGGTATATAATTAAGGTTTTCCTGTTTAAAATTGGTTTGATGAAAGCGTCGTATGTACTCCAACGTACACCGTCTTTCATTGTTGCATCCAATTGGCTAAATCCTATTCATAAACAATAGTACAGTTATAAATAGCATGATCAAAACTTTCCACAATAATAACATAAATTAATAACAGCGATGACAATGTCGTATTAGCCATCGGACGTGTCAAGCACTAATCAACATTTTATTTTTACCTTTTTTCTTTATATTGTATACCTACACATACGTAACCAAAGAATTATTATGCTTCCGTATGTTACATACAAAAAGCTACAAAAAGCTATAGAAATAAATCTCAGTCTAGATTAGTATATTAACCAGTAGGATACTAAATCTTATCTGAAGCCGGAAGGTACATGCACTCTACCTACCTATTCCGATGCCTATTCCATACCTAATACGTTTTGAAGTTTGATAATAAAGGAATCGCAATGAAATCTCAATTTTCACCTTTCATGTTTGTGTAATAAATACCTACAGTGTTCTTTAAGCATAAAAGAATGCACAAACAAAAAACATATTATACAAAGTTTAAGAAATGTTTATTACTAGTTTTAGCTATAAAGATAGGATTCCCACCTTGAATTTATGGTATTGTAGATAAGAAAATAGTAGTTATGAATCCAGAAGGGTAAAGGTACTTTTAGCCTAACTTATTTACACATTTTTTGCGTGGTTGTTCTATAAAAGTTCTATGCATTATAAATATTATGTTCTCGCTTCATAAAATAGCACTGTAGTGTAAAGTGTAAAGTAAATATCATTTGAAAATAAACACTGACACTACTGGAGTTACATTCTATGAAATAATTAAATTATATTTATCATAAAATATATTTAATATTATTATGATTCATAGCGTAACAAGCGAAGTATTGTGATTAGTTTGCTGATTTACTATTAGAATGAAGTACCTTCAGTCTGTTCTGCATTCGGATCATTCTCTTGATAACCGAATTCTTTGGCTGCTTTAACAAAATTATCAGAAAGATAATTTGCTTTGAGTTTACTTATATGTAATGGACCACCTTTCCCATGGTACGCAGCTAGAAAAACGGAAAAAATTATTTTCTTATTATTTAAAAACATTGAATCATAGAAAACATAAAGTCATACTGGGTAGCAATTTTGAAGATAAAAGTCTCCTTAGAAATGTTACCGTTTTGAGGATAGTTTCCATTGTAGTCTTCAGACTTTTTAAAAAATGGCAAGAGCTCTTTATAAGTCCACTCTTCATCCCCTGTAATTTCCGCTAATTCGTCATAATCCTTGGGATTTCCGCGCTGATATATCATACTAGAGTAAAATATTTAATTAATAAGCAACAGTATGTCAGATTGTGTTTAAGTAAGGATGTGATGATGAAATATTGGGATTTACAAGTTCAGATTAGAAGTACCACCCAGTCCTTTCCCTCTTGGAAATAGAGAAACCTGTAACAGAGTATACACATATTAAACTGAATAGGTGCCGGTGTAAATACATAGGTATGTAATGTATAAATCTTATTTTTATACGATTTCTTCATTTGCAACAATTAACGGTACATGATACACGAATTAAAAGGATTTGTATGAAACATTAATTGTCATTATACAGTAATAAGCCCATCTCTGACAATGGTTTGATTAGGAAAAACAAAATATTTAAGAAAACACAATTATGCCAACATTTTACTATACTTCTGCCGCGTTTTACATTTTTTGTTAAAACACGGAATTGTTTAATTGATCAATTGTTACTCAGATGATTGGTTCCAAGTATGGGTAATAAGATTTGTGACAATAAAGTTAGTGTTAAAGATGAGTTGTAAATATTATGTTCTCTTACATTGTTTATCATTGACAGACAAGAATTATTCTGTGGAACAGTCGAATCTGCAAATGCATACAGAAAAAATATTCATGCATGAGACTAAAATGGCATAGACATAAATAACATTAGTATCATAGAAGCATAGTGAACATACATTGCCAATCGGTGCTATCCAGTCGCTGTAAAAATGCCGCCATGGCCGGAATACTCGCCTAAAAAATACAACATGTCAATGTAGGCACATTATTTATCTATTTGCTTATATACACACAATTACTCAGAAGAAAAATCGACGCATCAAAATCTGAATACCAAGATCATACAAAATAGAAATGGAATATTGTGTCTAAATCTGAAATTCATGAATTACAATGGGAGTAGGATCTCCACCTCCTTCCAAGAGGAGTACTCTGTTATTTTTAGACAAACGATTGGCAATCACCGCTCCCGCACTCCCTCCTCCCACTGTAACAATAAAACATTAGAAATATACTACCTATACGTAAAAACACTTTACAAAAGTGCAATATATAGCATGAATTTTTAACTCTATGAGCATGTAGCACTTGTAATTCTACAGGCAATAAAAGGGGAATGATTTCACTCACCAATAATAAATTCAAACTCCTCATAATGGTTAGGATCATAAAACGTTGAAGATTGTGTTTTTAGAAAATCGCTATAATAATTTAAAGCTGCATAAATAGCCACTACAGACGGTATGGACATAAAAGTCATACGCGTGATCATAGGAACTGGCATCAACGCCAAGTTGAAGCCTTGAAACTCAGCCATGAGTATATAGCTGTAGTGTCGTCTCAAATTGTCTTTTGAAGACAACAACACTACATTGTAATTATAAATACACCAAAACACAATTGTGGCAGTATTCTTTGGTTCATTAGCAAATACACCCAGAGCAACCTGTATGGTCAATAAATACAATCATACAATTTGGTCGATGATAATAATATCCTTGTTGAATTTTCTGTTCAAGTGAGAATCTGTGATGAAATATTTGCAAAGATGTACAATCACGGTTTCCCTCCATAATTTCCGTCGTACTATATTTCACTTGAGATTTTATTTCCTCCACTTAAAAATGAGCTGCACTTTACGAGCATAGGAATAATCTTATCTTTTTATCACCATAAACTCTAGTAGTATAGAACTAGTACTCGTGTTTCTATTCACTTTTTACACTAGGATGCAATTGCCCATTTTCATTATAAACGGCAATTGTACATGATCAACTCTCACTTGGAGAGCCAACAAAAAATACGTGAAGGTTTGCCGAATGAGAAGGCACAGCTCTTGAACATCCACTGCTGCTGACACTTGGGCCGATGCTGACACAACTAAAGGACGGAAGACGACAGACAACAAACTTATACTTGTAATTATAAGCTGTGGAATCCCTTGGTAGAAATTCTGTGTTGCAAACTGATACACTGTCTCAATACTCTTGAGGAATCTCCCTATTAACAGATTCATAATAATAATCGGCTTCGTTTTGCATTTGTCGTTGTCTTGTCACAAACTGATACGATATTTCATGTATCGTAAGCCACACATGTACACTCACACTACTGGATTCAATACAGACATATTCCTGTTCCCTATAGGGTGTATTCAGTTCTGTTCTCCAAACTAATTTTGTTGTGTAGCACTAGCACTTCTACAACCTCTGTCTCACACAAAATTAATTTCCCAATAATAATCTCTGGGCAATGTGTTACTACTACCACCACTACACACACATTTGCCCATAATGCCTACAGACATCGTGTGCAATTGCGAACGGCAAAATCAAAGGTAATAAAATTGTATGCAGACCACACGACGACTCGGAAAAAAGCACTAAGGAAAGAAACACTCAAGTAAAGTACAGCAGCAACAACACATCATACACTTTACACAACCAATTCACTTCTACATTTTGACTTCAATAGATTACAGCTGTATTTGAGTATTGGACTACTAATAATATTGTTGCGAAAAGTAAAATTCCTCCTAGTCTGCACAATGTTCTGCACTGTCTGCATTTTCAATACTGATATGATAGTATAACGGAGTACATGCATCTTGTGCTTACAACAGCAATAACTATAACCTACCATAACTTACTCAATTTTACTGCAACTCTCTATTTGAGCGTGCCGTAACACATCCGTACACTTAGCTTTACGTTCCACTCTGTTCTTCAGCAAAAAATCTTTGCCACACTGCTACATACACTATACGGCCAAGTACATACAGTCGAGAAACATAACCAACAGACAATCAATTAGCCAAAAAGACTCATGCGATATGTTATGTTATGTTATATGAAGTGTGGGTATGCTCTATACAATACTGATACATACCAGTCTCATACAGACACATGCTCGCATAGTTTATTCATGTATGTACTACTGTGTGTAGATAAAAGTACTGTGGTAAATTTGTATCTTATTTAGTATACTCAAATATGTGTGTAAAACACATGGAATTATAAGAACCACCTGTATGACACTATAATGGTGCTGTTTAGTGGGAATAAATGAACTTTAATAGAATTTAATGGCATCTGATACAGATTATGTACAAGCAGCAACCACAAAACTAGTATTGTGTGTATTATAGTACTTAATTATTAATCATGACTGTTTAGCAATGAATTCTAGAGCTAATAAGATTTGTATCTGTGCACTCCTACTCTAACTTCAAGGCATATCAATTATTATGAATGTTTTTAAAGCTTTAGCACGTTTATAATATACCTAGTCACTAGTAGCTTAGAGTTGCATACACACACAATATTTTATACTACAGTGTTAAGCAAATAACAACAGTTTCGATTGAATGACCAAACTTGTGTGGAGTATTGTGTGTGTCTACAAATAATGTGTAGGTAATTACTCCTGTGGTCAAACAAGTGCATAAGCCAAACGATACTACTACTGATTAGTACTGCTGTCTTGCTTTGAAATAACTATAACTAAACAGATTCGCCTACCGAGCGTGAAATATATTGAATTGGCAGCCGCCAGCAGCAGACCAAATGCATGTGTGTTTTTGGTCAATAAAGAAATTAAATTCATTGACAGGAATCATTGGTTTTATTTACCATTTTTAATTGTATTCAGGATAAAGGTGATTAATTATAGTATAGTTTGATTCATATCAATTTTATGTACAAATACATAGTACACAAAGCTATAAGATGATTCCTCACTTATTCCCTCATATTTACACCTTCATTCTATAACTACCATCAACATTTTTCCTAAAAGAAACTACCACGGTCAGGTACACTCAATTTTGTTCATGTTTATGCATGAAGGGTAGGTGCAAATATAATTCATTGAAAGTATTAGACTTTTAAAATAATTCTGCTATATAGTTAGGTAACTTCATTCACACAACTCAACTATGAATCCTATGACATTTGAGGTTTATTACACTCTGCACAAACAACCTACAATTAAAATGGTATTACAATCATTTTATCATAAAACTGCATCCTTAAACTTTTCAATTACTATTACTGAGTTTACTGCGTATCACAAACTTACATGAGACTCAGTAGTAGTCATTAAATAAAGAACCTCTTAAAAATGATTTGGTACCACTCGCGCTCTTAAGCATTCATGTAGTAATAGTAACCTTTAACCCCACATTTTGTCACATTTAGGTACCCTCTTCATGGGAATGCGAACTGAATTAAACATATTATACTAGGGCCTGCAAAAAGAGATTACTGCAAAACAATTCATCCAGACTTACATTTTGTACTGGACAGGTTAACATTGTTATTTATATCAAATAGGTATGCAATACTAATACTATGATTATATTATTTTAATTCACAAATTCATTCACATAAATTCAAATTAACAGATAGATTAAAAAAATCAGCTATAGTTTCCCCTTCAGCGTATAATTGGTTGCTATTACAATTATAAGCCAGAGTCTAGGTCGGTAAACATAACATTCTTTACGAGTTGCAAAGTTGGCCCACATAAGTATTATTGTGTTTTGGGTTTTCCTTTGGCCGCTTCATTGCTATGAGTGTTTATAATTCGCATAACTGCTCGTCTGAATGTACATGTATGATATATGTATGGTACACAGTACACATATGCAGAAGTCCATAAGTCGATAGCTTGAGTTTGAGATATTATGATATTATGGTTACATGTTGCCATTAGTCCTATCATGCCACAACGGGATTATGGTAGGCATAATATAATATTATGTTAAATTCATTTTCCTTTTGGGTGAGTCTCTCTTCTCAATGAAATGAGAAGCTTTCCCTTTAACTTCAAGCGTCGTAAGGTATTGTAGTTTGTACTTTTGTAGTACAAGCATTTATATTTCCTCTACAGAGCTCCGGCTGTGTACACAATGTAGTACAACTCATGTGTTGCTTTGTTCAACAAGCGTTTGTGTTGAAAGGAACCTGTAGTAATATGCATGTACTTTGAATGAATAGTCTATACCTATATAGAGGGGTAATGAAAAATGTGTAGTTAATCACAAGCCTTTCTATTTAGCTGTAAAAATACAAGTTTTTCTAAAGAAAATATTCCATTTTCATGTGTGAGACTAATCTACACAATCCATTATTCGATTGCTCATTCATTCCATAGGAATCCAATCCACCATCTACACCTCCGACAAACTACTTGAGCAACGTGTGTAAACTTAATGAAAATGAAATAACTCTAATGTTCATCTTGAAATATGAAAACTTTCGCTTTGATCCTTTTGTCAGGTCAATATAGTGTTTGTTATACGCACACGCTCCCATATTGGTTTTGTGTAGTTTTATATAGCAACTGAGAAGTCTTGTATTCTAAACAAGTATCAGAGCACTCGTAAATTCATAACTAATTTATTTAATGGCTAATTTAACTCTAACAGAGTTATAAAATTAAACATTAAAGTTAAAATTAGGGAAATCTTACATTAATTTCCGTCTTCGCAGTTTTTTAATGCTACTGCGAAACGACGAGCCCAATTGATGTGTCAAAACTTCCAACAACTGTGCATTACAATAGAGGTTATGCACAATGCACTAGAACATTACACACACGGCAAACGATTGTTTACAATGATTGAAATGCAAATGCTGCCAGAAAATAAGTTTTATGTAAGATATGACATGTATATTGGTAGGTACTTGTAATGTACGTATGTAGAAACCCAAAGAAATTCTTTAATTGCTTATCGTTATCATGCTATTCACTACTACTGATCCATTAGGTTTCGTATCGCTTTAGTTTTTCCCCATGTACTATGTGTATGTGTATGAAATCCAATTTGTATGTAAGTAGTTGCACACAGGGAAGATTTCATTTTCCAAAGAATAAGTAATACTAACGTCATTGCACAACATCCTTAGCATCCTTTTTGTCTGTTTCTCGTTTTGCGTGCAGCCCTCCCGTTTCGAATTCACGTGTAAAACAAGTATACTCATTTGTATGTTGTATACTAACAATTATATTTCTACACTCAAATGTATATTCCATATTAATGTAATGCACTTTACATTACACGCAGATGAATAATATGTACTTATATAAAAATGTTCCAAGATAACAATCAACTGAAAGAAAGAGCACATACATGTCCCACTGAATGCAATGGACTCTGTTCTGCAGCATCAAGTTTTTTCGACACGTTGTGTCTCTACAACTTACTGCCGGTCTTTCACAAAGAACACAAACCGCTATTACTTTAGAAGTGTTGTACACATATACTACACACACACAACTGTGCACTCAGTGTCATAACCATAATAATAATCCTGATATGATATACCTATTAACCTACCAACCACAGCTACATCATGAATTTCATGACCGAGTACATTGCACTGTAGACCTACATTAAACACTTACAGTATGCCATTGGGATTATTGCGCTTGGTATATAAAGCACTTAACACTCAAACTTGTAACTTTGGGATACATGTAACTATGTACCTACCAAAAGTAGTTGTACACATAGCGAGAGTCCTCAACCCCATCCCAGGTGCGTTTTGCATTCATGGTGTGCAACATCACTTAATTTTATAAACAATCCATCTGCAAGACATATCACCATTATATTAGATTGTAATATCAAATATGCTAATATGAAATATTAATGAGAATTGCATAGACAGTAAATTAGTGCGTACGTAACAATATTGCTATTACAATAGGCGTATTATGTAAGTAATCTGACACTGTAAAGTTGGACATGATACAACAACGCATTCAGATGCGGAAATTGTCATCATCATCATCATCATTCATCAGTCGGTCTAGGTAAGGCATTGTATTGAAATCTAATTATTATGATGAGTTGCCTACCATACTTGTTCACAATGAACTTGTAGCATTGAGTTTTTTAACGTGTAGTATGTGAAACATATGAATCAATATTGGCTAATAATTTTATGTTTCGCATTATGTTGGTTGTGCAGAGCAAATTTTTTACATCTAAAAGGTTTAACACATGTAACATTATCATATTATAGCTTTCTTTAGGTTACGAAAATCACTCTGCTGTTTCTTAAACGAGGTCAAGAGAGTTGATGGGAAGAAACTGTACAAATTGAGTCGTTAAAACCAGATTGAGAGCAAAAGTAGTAGCAATGATATAATTTGCACTTGTACACACAATTCTAAATCTTTAGCTTTTGATGGGGAATTTATGTCTCATAAAAGCTTCAGGGTCTCAGCCTTTCAAATGAATAAATGTAACATGGTAGCAGCAACTAACGTTTCCTGAAAACCACTTTCATTTGTTGACATTTTGCAACTAAATAGGTTACACACACGGTTTGAACCGCAACAGTTTTGAAATATCAATAAAATGCTAAGGTGATTGCCAAAAATATGTTACATAAGCTCCAAAGCGGTTACACAAAGCAATTCATCTCGAACACCGGTAAGAAACATCACAGTTGGTGAATCCGTGGTTATAAGATACGGAAAACTTATTTAGGACTTTGTCCCATCAGTCTCTAAGATTTCCTGGTATTACACAACACAACCGTATTGTGATTATATGCAGCATGGGTATTTGGTCTAACTTTTGTCGGTAAGCACTTAGTATGCTGTTTATCGCTAATCATGAATAAAGAAATGGAATGATATTCTTCGTTGATTGTGGAATTACACAAAAATTATTTAATGATCTGTTTTATTACTGACAATCATTTTGAACTCAAGAGAGATTTCCTACAAAAAGCGGAAATGAACTGATTAGATTAACATTTACTGATTACATACTCACATAAATTAGACATATTTTGACTTAATACAGACTTATCTATTAGTGGTTTGAATTGATGCATAGCATCATGTCATAGAGACACACGTTGCGTTATTGTAATTTTAATGTAAAAATGTATGTAATTTTAGTTGTATGCTTAACCAACAAGTGTACTAATACAATATGTTAATATTACATGTATGATACCTATACAGCTATACACAAACATACTTGATGAATAAATATAAATACAAATACTACCTGAAGCGTATCACATTAAAAATAAATAAAATTGCAGCAAAGCTTTGCTAAACAAAGTAATACATAATAATACAAGTATTTCCACACGAGTCTTGTTCACAAAAATAAATATTAATTATATGCACTTTTCTGTGCTGTTAGTTAGTGTGTTAGTTAATACTCTTGCATTTACATAATATGCAATTAATTACTAATTTAATGATTAGTTTCATTATGGCAGTTGAGAATAGTAGCAGCGATCCCCATCCAAATATAGAAAATATTCTAACAAAACGCAAACCTCATATTGCTGGGCCCAATAGTTCATTATGAAGTACGCTCCTTTCTCTGCAGTCATAATTGTCGGTGCGTTGAGATTTGCATTTGGAATCTGTAAATCATCAAAACACATTTTTCAAAATTTATGTCTATGTTTTAACGATACATTTAGTTGAATGTTCTTGTAGGTAGAGTATAAATGTTTTACAGTTGGCATTATGGATGCATCGATAACTCTTAGTCGTTTTGTCTTCAGGACTCTGAAACACAGTCAGAAAAATTAATACATGCATGTGTACAGCCTTTTCTTCTCTGTATTTCGAACGGCCCTGACAACAACGGAGCTAATACAGGCATGAGAGTACAGTGCCGAAATTAGTACAACTATTTTGTAGTGCACATAACTAATTGCAATTTCATGGTGGGGAATCATTATGTGAAAACGGTAAAATGACACGCATATTGTTTGTGGTGCATGGTGATTTAATCAATTTTAAATCACATAGCCAGGTAGCTGGTAGGTACTTATTAACTTGGTTATATAATGAAAAAGTCTCATGTAGGCATTTATATAATGAGGTTATTAATAATTCGTATGTACAAAATTGCAAAGTTCCCTGTTATGTGAATTCACCTTAATTCCGAGTCCACCACAGCTCTTGAGTCATTATGAGATTTTCCCATGGGACAAGTGCTCGATGGATGATATAGTGTCAGCGTATTGTGTCTTAAGTAACATTCATAATACTCGTCACTTTTTATTGGAAACATCTCACAGCCCGGCACATGATTTCTTGCAAACTTTGCGTTTATTTGTGAATACATTTTTGTGTTCTCTATCATGTCCACCAGAAATCGAAAGCCTGTGATAAAATAAAAAATAGGTAAAAGTGCTATGGAAAAAGGAACACTATCATTTCTCGACACGTTGTAGGCGTATTACATGAATGTTCAAACACTATCAATTGTACTGACCTTCAACCATAATTTTTATGTCATCAGGATGGGAATAATATTTTGGGTCTATGAGAGGCTTTTCCCACGGGTCACTACTTTTTAACAGAATCTCTCCAGTTGTTCGAGGTTTTCCCAAAGTAGTAAAAACAAAGAAGGCATCTTTTCCTTTATTGGGCTCATAAAACTTTTCCAAATATCCCTGCTTGTATCCGAGAATGTAAGATAAATCCTTAGCCATTATAGGTGACACACCCAATCCTGCCATTAAATACTGAACATCTGGCCAATTTGGGCTTGGAGCTAATGAACTTGCGAAATATCCAACAGCTGAAATGGCGGAAGGTGTTGCTAAAGGTCCTTTGCCACCAAAATATTCTCGGATGTTGTAAAGACTTGAATCTCTCTCTATGATTGCGGACATAGTTTTGTTGATTGTAAATGGACCTATCATGGCCAGAACATGGTCCTGCAGGTTTTTACCTTTATTAGACACAAAAGTTACTACATTTGAGATACGAATTAATTATTAAATGAAACAATTAAGGCATAGAAAAATTATTTCCCTTAGAATTGCGAATCGAAAGTTATAATATAATATGTTAATAGAGTGAATCAGACATACCTACTGGAAGATGTGCTCTGCACTTTAGCTGTTGGAAAAACAATAATAAATATTAATAGCCATATCGTTTAGTGTATTTACATTCACCATTATTTTCCTGCAAATTAAATAAAATAATGTTTTTCTCACTCCCACAGAATGCAAATGAGGTTTGAGACCTATGCCAGACAACATCAAAAGCTTCGGACTTTCTATTGCCCCTAAAAACCATTACACATAGGTCATGTACTTCATTACACATTCATTTCATACACATAATTGAATTTACTGTGAGATTACGTGCATGTATGGAAACATGTATCATCTTAAAAATGTGCATACCAGCGCTTATAATAACTTCCTTTCTCGCGCGAACAAACTTCTGGACTCCATGACGAATGAAAGACACTCCATAGGCAGTTTTTCTTCTGTCCAAATGAATCTATAAAGGAAATAGGTCAATAGGTGACAGGTAATCATAAAATTCTCATGAGGAAAGTTTGAAAAAAAATGGATTTTAATGTTCTGTAAATCACTTTTATAACTCTACTGTAGCGGTAGATGTAGAGATTACGTCTTTTCATAACTGGCTTTAAAAAAGCTGAATATGTACCCCATCGTTCTCCGTTCTTTATCGTCACATCCAAGTAACCAAAGCCTATAACATTATGTTCACTCACATGATTATTATTTGTACACAAACAGACAGTCATTGCACTATAATTTAAGAGGCTGGTATGTGAATATCATTTAAAGAACAGAAATTTTCTTCCGAAATTAGTTAAGCTTCATTCTCACGGTCAGACGGAAAAGATCAAAATACCTTGTTGCTGATAGCCATTAGTGTCGTGGTGTTCATGACCCATTTCTACACCCGCTTGTACGAAGTAGTTCGCTAAATTGTTTCCATCATTGTCCGTAAATACTTTCCCGACGTATAATGGTCCTCCTTGAGAGTGGAATTTGTCTAATTGTAGACAAATACGCTTTTTATTAGTTTCAATTTCCATATTAGGCACAATATGTGTTATACTTGTATTTTACCAAGCCGCACCAAAAAGCATTTTTGACAGGCGGCTGCCGATGTAATATCTTGTTTCATTCTTATAGAAGAATTCTTCTAAACTTGTTTTTTGCGAATACAAATGAGGCAAATATACAATAGAGCATTTTAAATACTTACCCATATCTTTAGAAATAAATAAGTCATGTTACCATTTTTCTTCATGTAAAATCCGTGGTAGTCTTCAGATTTTTTAAAGAAAGGCAAACTATTTTCATAGCTCCATTCCTCATTATCAGTTGCTTGTGTCCACGAATGGTAGTCCTTAGGATTTCCGCGTTCATATATCATGCTGAGTAAAATATATATATCATGCTTCAGATTAAAAAAATTGACATCAACTCAGTTGTAAAGCTTTTTGTAAATCAAGTATACAGTTAAACATAAAAATGAACCAAAATATGTATGTTTTGGCATTCACAAGTTTAAGTTGCTGCTTCCACCTAAAGAGTAACCCCGGGGCCAAAAGCTCCTCTAGTTATACAAAAACATTTTCTAAATCGTTATTATCATTATTCGTTATTTATCGTTATTACAAACTCAATTAATAGTTTAATGTGCCATGAAAACTGTGCCTTACATTTTCTTTCATAGCTAAACAGGCGTTCCTTTGGGACACAGTATAATCTGAAACGACAATAATTATAAATGTCACAGGAATTTTAACTAATGAGTATTGCATGTATTTTTACGTAGTAAGTTGGTGTACGTCACAAGTATGAAAAAATACAGGAAAGTTAAGTGTCTATATAGTGTCTACCAAGGTCTGTAAACAAAATAATACTAGTATTATTTTGTTGACCTTGCTCTCTACAATACTTACATTCCCAGTCAACGCCATGAACATGCTGAAGATATATTGCAAAGCCAGGTATTTGAGCTAAAGGTGACGGTTCCCCTCCAGCCTCCAAAAGTAAAACCTGGTTATTTTTCGACAGCCGGTTAGCCAAAACCGAACCTGCACTACCAGAACCTACTAATAATCCCCACAAAAGAAATACATTTTATCCCACATCAAACCCAGGATATAAACCAGCATCAACCTATATTAACAATGTCAAGTACATGGTGATAAACATAGAAGACCTACAATAGGTATGCATATATTATTTACAGTTGCATAATATATGAAGATAATGTGTGGGTGTCCGAAAGTTGTATTGATTTATCTGTTTGAATTTCAATAGTTATAATTTTTCCAAATGACAAGTATAATATAAGGTGTCGAATAAAAATGGGGCGTACATTGTCATTCTGTTAGAAAAATTCTCAAATTTTATAAAACAACGCTAACTTTTTAATTCAGATCTTTGAATCGAACATTTGTAGACCATGGAACTAAGGATGGAACTGATTTTCTTTTCTAACAACAATATTCCAAAGGTCAGAGGATTTAGATCAAAATTAGGGAGAAAATTGTCTAATTAATTAAGCAGGATTGACTGGTCCAAATTAAACCCCAAATAAGGCTTTACTTAGGGTGAAGTTTACATAACACACTTCACCTATCTTAACTATATGGTGACTCACCAAAGGATAATCTGCGATTAAGTCTTACCCTAGTGTAACTAGAGAAATCAAAGCATCTCGGGAAAATTGGAACATATCACATATATTCTAATACATACACTACATAACGGTGATACAGTGTCAATAAATATCTACCTATATGATTTCCCCTTAGTTTTAACAGCACATATATTCGTTATTACATTTGTATTTGTGGGTATTATACAGATGCATGGAATAAACTGTTTTACCTATTATAAAGTCGAACTCCTCTATGTGATTCCAGTCCAATAAATCCATGGAAAGATGTTGTAAGTAATCTGCATGATAGCTCACTGCCGCATATAGAAAGGCTATGGAGGGCATTGTGTATGTCATGAACTGAAGCATGGGAATAGCGAAAGGCAGTGTGGTGAAGTCATATTTTCCTATTTTTGATGGAGCCATTCTTTGTGACTTGTAGGTCTTCGTACAACCATACAACTGTTAAATCGAAAACTGCATATCATAAGTATATAGACACACATAGCAATTAAGTATGCATATATGCGTAGTAAAATATTATAAAATCATGACAAATTGATATTAAATGCTAACATTTATATAACATGTAACATGTCTCGTGTTGTTATGTATAATATGTTACTCAACAATCCACTCCAATGCATTTCAGTACCTGTAGTTCTATTAATTAAGCAGTAGTAGTACTTTTTGTGAAGTACGAGAATGAATAAATTCGATTGTCATAGTCATGAGTTTGTAACGTAAAAATATTTTATATCAACCTTAGCAGATCATTAGTAAATTATGTTCACCATCTGTGTAATCCTATAAGAATTTGTGTGTTGTTTTTATGTAGGCATTCAATTATTCTCACTAAAACGACTTGACTGGTAAGGTAGGGTCCATCAGAACTTGTTTTCATCTCAACTTTTACTTTTATCGTTTAGTTTAAGAGTAGTTGTTTAGGTTAACTATACTCATGCAGCTTAATAATCATAATGTGATAGAACCCTAATAGAACTCATATAGTCGCAACGTTTTTCTGATAGTATCATTCTAATTCATTTTTTGTGTGATTGTAACTTGCACTTGCACTTACATTGTTGACGCTAATTCTGCTATTAATAGGTAATTTTGACTTTGACTTTATATACTAAAATTATCTTCAGTGAAGCCAAATGACGAAATAAAAAAACTACACGTGTAAACAGAGTTCATAAATAAATGCTGTATCCAATGCTATTACTATTAGGTAATTTCACATAATTCTTTTAGCCGTTAAAAAAACAAAGGATAATACAATAGGTACATTAGCGCTACTCATAATTAGAAATCTTGTCCGTAACTCCTGTAGCAACTATAAGAGTAGACAGTAAAGAAATGCGA